>JASDQU010711679.1:11224-22253 GCA_032191745.1 Picea mariana
GCCACCAATCTGCTAGCCAATCAGGTTCAGGGAAAAGAATAAAGGATACAACAAATTTGATCATACAATAATAATACTTATACTTGTCTACCCAGAGACATATATTGTACCACATTGCTTTGTACTATTCATAGTTTATGTTGAACAGTCTTTCATCAGGATCTTGGTTTGGCCAAGACTACAGAGTTCTCATTCAATTGATTTGGAAGAAATTCCAAGAAGGAGTTTCTTCCCATGTTTGGGTTTGCTGGTCAAACCATTCTCTGTTTGCAGATCTGATCCTGCTGAGGTCACCCATTTCAACCAGCTTTTGTCTGGATGCAATTGTTGAAACATGATGCATTCTTCCAATTATATTTTGGGGAGGGATTACATGAATGCTGGTATTTCTTGAGAACCCTGGTAATCCAAACTCAACTCCTTTGGATGATCTCAATTGCCAACTTGGTATCCAATGTTCTTTGTATACTTCCCATGGGGTATTATCATCAAAGTAATGAGTGACTGGACTATTTCTCTGATCATCCCATGCATTTATAATGACCATGTTTTTCTTACAGTAGGCAAGCTGAGCATGAGATTTTGAAATAAATGGTAACTCTATCCTTTTGGGAGGATAATCTTCAATACTTGGTAGAGTAATAAAATACCCTGGTTCTCCTGAAGAGCATTTGCAAGATCCATGGGGTTCAACTATAGACAAAAAAGGAGTGCCAAGAATGCAGTCTACTGGTAATTCAGAAATAAGATATTTCATCCCTAAAGTATATTCTTCAAACAACAGGATGCCTTTAGGAATTTCAAAATTGAAATCAATATTTACATTTCCTAGTCTGATGGCAGAACCACGGCTAGGAAGCCAGTATTTAGCAGGGATCAAGTCTTTATTTATCAGATTCATATCAGACCCAGTATCTAAGAGTGCAGTTAACTTGAACACTTCATTATTTATCTCCAATTTAACTTTGACATAATATTTCTGGTATCTAATAGGCATAATTTTCATTCCTGTGAGTCCTTGCATTTGGGCTACTGTTTTCCCTTGTATGAATGTTTTTGGACTTTCAAAAGGAGCATCTTCCAATGGTGGAGGAATAGAATCCAACTTCTCTTTTAATTCTTTGATTTCTTGTCTGGCCCAAGAATCAATCTTGAAGCTATATTCAGCTTATGTCTCCATTCTCTTCATTTTTTCTTTCAATCCAGAGATCTCCTTTTTCAATAAAAGCACCTCTTTGGCTAAATCAGTTACAGAGGTGTTCCGTAGCTTTGCTTCTCTATTAAACTTGATGAAGGTCTTTGTATTTTTATTAAAAGAAGCATCAATGAACAAGGGTTCTCTTTTGGGTAGCTCAACAACTTTATTCCTTTGTTCAGACTTTACTGTTTTTACAAAAGTGTCAAGAAGATATTTTTTCATGTCACCTTCAGGTAAGGCTTTGATCTGGGCTAGCATCTGTGCTTCTTGATCTCCTGTATTATGAAACATACAGAATTTAAGTTTATGCTGAATTTATGGCTCTGTTTCAGAGTCAAAACTATCTGTACTGCTTTTGCAAGAGCAGAAATTTGGATTTCTACAATTGCAATCCTGATTGATTAATATTTCTTCTTCTGAGCTATATTGGAACTCAGAAGTACTATCGGAGTTAGAGCAGCACCCTTCCTGAAGAAGATGAACTTCCTCTCTTTTAGGAAAAGGATGATAGGGACACTGGTTTGTTTCATGATTATTTCCCCCCCATCTATTGCAGTGTATTCTCAGGGCCAATTGCTTTTGCTCTTGGACTTCTTTTGCTTTTTTCTCTGAAAGTTTTCCTTTGGACTTTCTAGAGGTTGTGTTTTCTGGACAGTTATAAGCCAAATGCCCTGATTTTCCACAAATCCAGCAACGAGCTTGGTTTCTTGCCTGATGAGTATGAGTTTTTAGTTTGATATCCTCAGGCTCATAGTAATGTGTTCTAGGCTGGTATCTATATTTGTATCTATGTTTTCTCCCCTTGTCTTCTTTGGATTCCCTTTTCTTTTTCTTTCTTTTCCTAGCTGGATTTAAAATATATAATCCATATTTCTCATAGATAGATTTATGATCAGGGAGGTAAGTAGACTTTGATACAGAGTTTTGGACTTTCATACTGGTGCAGAGTCCAATTAAGGCCTTAGTGACTAAGGAGTAGATTTCTCCCCAAGTGTACATTTCATAAGGAAGTTTAAATACTTCCTGGATTTTCAGGTATTCAACAAATTTACTTGGTAATGCTGCCAAGTATACTTGTTTCCAAAGGAGGATTTGACTGTCTTGTACTTCAAATATTCTCTATGTCCAATCCATATGGAATTCTTCATACTCAGACATCTTCCTGCATTTCATATTCATGAGTATTATCTCATGTTTATCAGCAATTTCAGCTTCTGTACCACACCAATGCTCAAGTATTGCAGTAGTGAGAGCACCAATCATATTGTTCTGGGGAGATCCATCAGTATGATACACAATATCTCCCTGTTCATCTCTAAGAACTTCAGCCTCCATTTTTGTGATCATTACAGGGGAAGAAATCACTTCCCACCATTTGCTAAGGGTGCCTGTAAAGCACTGAATAATAGTTTTGCATGCCTCAATCTTTGTTTTTCCTTTCATGCACATAATCTTATAGGAGACATACATTCTATCAATCAGTTGTCTAATTTGTGCTATAGACAAACTGTCAATGTTCCACTCCTGGAACCAGTCTTCAACAAATGTTTGTGTATCTGGAAGTCTACCTTTCCCAATCAAGTCAAGGGCTGGTGGTCTAGTAGAGTGGTGTGGAAGGTTTTCATAGGCAGGATTTCTGACAGTCACTAGAGAATGTCAATCTTTTGAAGAAGATTCTAGTTTTTCTTTTTCTGGGAAGTGATGTGGGAATTTTTTCAAGATTACTGTCTTAGAAGGTTTATATACAGGAGACAGTATGGATATTTGTGATCCTGGAAGGATGAACGAGTCAGGGATAGTCTTATCAAGGTGGCTATCCTTCTGTCTTATTTCAGTCAAGGTCTTTCCCATATTAGAGAAAGCATGTCCTAATCCTTCCATCATTTCTTCATGATTTCTTGTGGACTCTCTGGACCTATAAGAGATTTCAGTCAGGGCAGAGTCCATCTTTTCTTTTACTTATGTGACCTTGTCTTGGATTTGATCCACAGATTGTACAATAGTATTTGTAGATACTTGTAGATCTATAATTTGGCTTTTTCGGGCATAGTCATTGGTCACAAAGGTGTGGGTGGCCATGCCTCTCAACGCAGTATTGGTCCAGTTAATTTGTTCAGATACTGATTGGACTCTTTTATCAATTCCTGATAATTGGATGGCCTCTTCAGAAAGAAGCAAGGGAACTGCTCTGACTTGTTTGCTATTGTCTTCCAAGACAATCCCTTTAAAGGGTGGAAATGTAGAGTTAGATTCTACAATATTTCCATCAATGCTCTTCCATTTATGCTTGGGAGTGATTTCCGAAGGTTCTCCCATCATTTGTACCACATATTTTTGGTTTAATTTCCTCCATTCAAAGAAGGAAATCCACAGGTTATTCTCAGTTATATACTTTTGCCAGTCTTTGGAAAGTTTTAGTTTTTCAGGATCTGGCACGGCTATGTTAAATTCTTCTGTTTCAGGATTTGTGAACAAATCCCAGTTCAGCATTCTTTTGATCCAATCTTCATTAATGGATCCCTTCTGGCATCCTCTCATGACTGTATGGAATTTGTGCATTTCTTCTACAGAGGGTCTTGTCATGTCACTAGGTAAGGGATTAGAAAATCTGCAGTCTGGTATTACTTTGTCACACTGTTCTATGTACCCTAACCCATATCTTGGAGTACCAGGAGGTCTCATACCCTTGTATATGTCTTGGATCCTTGGATCTAATGTTTCTATAGTGGGCATATAATGAATCATAAAAAAAAAAGTATGTTCAGAAGTAGAAACAGTGTTTTCTACCGTGTTATGTACAGTATGAACATAATCTGAAGAATCCATGAGAATAGTAGAGCTTACTATTTTTGCACAAAAAAGTAGGGCATTTAATCTTAGTCCTCTGCTCCGGAGAGAGAGAATGTCAGATAGGCTCCTGGCCGACTACTCAGGAAAAAACTAGTAATCTCTGTCAAGAGGTCGCAGTAGTGGAAACTCTGCCTTTAAAGAGCCCGAGACTACTGATACAGCCTCATAGATGTGTCGCAAGAGTGGAAACCATGCCTTTAAAGGGCCTGAGACTCTTGATATGACACTGGATTCTTTACACAAAATTAAATCACACACACAGACTTATATACAGAGCGACTAGCTTTATCAGATCGAAGAGTCTGATATCATACCCGGGAGAAAAAGAAGGTCATGGATGTTACTTGAAATCAAATTCACTACCAAATGTACTTCACCGCTAATGGATGTTACTTTGTACATATTGTTGGCAGTGTCTTGTACTCGACTCATAACAAACTTGACATCACCTTTGTTGTTCATTTTATTTCGAGATATAGGTAGGCATTGAAGAAAAGTTGTTGGATTACAATAAATAATATTTTGAGATATGTTATGGTTACTTACCGAGTCAATATTCAATATGTCTATGGGGTTAGACAAATTTTGCAAGAAGCACCAATTCAATGGGGTTGAATATCATGACAAGTGGACATTCACTTTCGATTGTGCCTACTTTCTTGACTTGGGTCTTCTTGCATGGTTAAGCAAGAACTAGTATATGATTCCCCTTTCTTCCCTCAAGGTTGAGTACAGAGGCACTATCACAATTAGGAAGGAAGTTGGATGAATATGGACACTTTTGGAGGAGCTTGGACTTTGTCAAGAGCTATTGGCATAACTTTAATGTGATAACTTGAGTGCTATTCAAATTGCTTAATATCCAGTGTATCATCGAAGACYAAGCATATTGAGGTACATCAACATTATCTTAGGCAATTRATGCATGATCAGATTATTCAAATGGAGTATTKTTGCACTAAGGAACATATCRTYGACATCTTCACAAAACCTAGGACSTAGACAAAGTTTTTCAAGTTTAACACTCTACATGATGAAGGAAGTTGTCATTAAGAGGRTATAACATGTAATGTCCCTACATGCTTCCCAAGTCAAKATTAAGGAGGGGTGTTGGTGTATTTAATGCAATTGATGTTGAGAGTGATAATTGATCTTTAATGGGAAGGATAACACACCTCCTTCTCAACCACCCAAAATAGACTAAATTGATGATTGTTAACTATTTAAGACCTAAACATAATAATATTTGTTGACTTTTTCTTTTAATTGATGTGGATAGTTTTTTTTTTTCAATAGAAAAATTCCACGAAAATTATATTAAATAATTTTTTAAAACATCATCTGAGGATCTTTTAATGACTATGGTTGAGTTTTAATTTTGCATGCGTTAATTAACCATTTGAGAAAAATTAGTGAAGAATGAGGAAAGAAGAGGAATTATAACAGCCATATACACATATGCAGATCTGAAATGAAATAATAGATAGCAAACCATAACACGCAGATTGATAACGGAGTTCGGCACAACTTTGCCTACATCTCCGGGCCTTTTCTCTGTGGGGGAGGCTTCTTTATTTCTGTTCAAAAGCTAAAAAGTACATTTTTGAAATGCCAAATGGCTACAACACTGATCTGGTCATGTTCTTCCAAATCTCTAGAACCATGCAAAGAAAACGGCACGCGAAACGGACGTCCGGAGCTCCCAGAAATGATCCGACAGCGTCTCCTCCTCAAAAGCTTCTCTGCCTCAAAATGGTTTTGGCTTGGCTTCTCCTCAACATAATTCTGCTCTGAATGCCCTCAATGTTGTCCCCTGGCCTCAAACAGGCCTTGGTTAAATAGCTGAGAAGTTAGTTACTCATCTCCAACTTCCTCCAAGAAGTTAGGCTCCAAAACTACCGAATAACTCCCAAAAACCATTAAAAATAGGTTTAACATTAATTAAAAACCCAAAATCAGTTAGAAACCCCACTTTCTAACTATAATAGGGCGCTAGCCCCCTTCCCCTGGGTGCGCGCTCCTTTGGCAGGTCATATGGAGTCCATATGGCCAAGCGCTAGCCCAAAGGGCTAAGCGTTGGCCCCTCTCCATACAATACTTTGCAATATATTTTATAATGTGGGTTTCATAACATAAAAATTAATTTGGTGTATTGGCAAAAGACCATTTCTTAAAGTGTTGGGCTTGGTGGTGGTCATGGATTCAAATCCCATGGACCCCAAACAATTTTTTGAAACATGCCACTTCAATTGATGGCTGGGTGCCACGTGGCTGCCCATGACTGGGCCACGTGGCATCTCCCCATTTGTCAGATTAATGCCACTTGTCAGTTATTGACTGGTCCAGTTGCCTGTCACATGTCTGCCTTGTCAGCAAACCTGCCCAATCACGATCAGCCAGAGAGTGTCACGTCATCTCCTACATAGTCAGCATGCTGATGTCATCAGCGTTGACTTTTGACCAGTTGACCTTTGACTTTTTACCTGTTTGGGCTTCCGATCAGAACGCGATAACTTTCGCATACAGAGCCCGTTTGACAAAGTAAATATACCGCCAGAATCGAAAAGACGAGACAGACACAATGGAGTTGGTTTCGTCAGATTCTGAGCACTTTCATTTTTGAGCATTTTTCAAGCCCTGACAGGCTTCTGGATCTGATTTCGGATCAGGCACTATCACAATTGGGAAGGAAGTTGGATGAATATGGACACTTTTGGAGGAGCTTGGACTTTGTCAAGAGCTATTGGCATAACTTTAATGTGATAACTTGAGTGCTATTCAAATTGCTTAAAATCCAGTGTATCATCGAAGACCAAGCATATTGAGGTACATCAACATTATCTTAGGCAATTGATGCATGATCAGATTATTCAAATGGAGTATTGTTGCACTAAGGAACATATCGTTGACATCTTCACAAAACCTAGGACGTAGACAAAGTTTTTCAAGTTTAACACTCTACATGATGAAGGAAGTTGTCATTAAGAGGGTATAACATGTAATGTCCCTACATGCTTCCCAAGTCAAGATTAAGGAGGGGTGTTGGTGTATTTAATGCAATTGATGTTGAGAGTGATAATTGATCTTTAATGGGAAGGATAACACACCTCCTTCTCAACCACCCAAAATAGACTAAATTGATGATTGTTAACTATTTAAGACCTAAACATAATAATATTTGTTGACTTTTTCTTTTAATTGATGTGGATAGTTTTTTTTTTTCAATAGAAAAATTCCACGAAAATTATATTAAATAATTTTTTAAAACATCATCTGAAAAATACAAGTGGTTGACCATGCCAAACAATATGGGCCTGTTCCAAAGCTTTCCCAGATAAAACAAGAGAATCATTGCCCTGACTAACCATTCCTTCAAGAGGAGTAGAGAAAATAAAAACCTCTCATTGTAGAATTCCATCACAAAAGGAGCGAAAATTTACAAATTCCAGGATCCTTGTCAAGAGGTAATAATCAACCCCTGAAACAAAGTGACGGATTGTCTCTATCAAGTTAAAAGATATCCTCAAAGAGAGTAAGCCATGCTTTCTCTCCGTCCCAAGTGTAGTATGTCAACCTTCCTTTTACTGCTATTAATGCTTTCTTTGACATCTGATTGGCCACTCTATTTGTTTCTCTGAAAATATAATGAAAATGTATACTTTGAAAGGTTGGAATCAACTCTTTAATGCAGCTTTTCCACGCTTCAATGTTGATTGCCTGAAGCCTCCCTTTCTGATCCAACCAGTCTATTATAACCTTCGAATTCCCCATTACTTGAATAAAATGAAGGTCCAACATTTTGGCGAGAGTAAGAGTACCCCAGGTTCCTAGCAATTCCGCTTTTGTGTTTGTCCCCTCACCGCAATTTAAAAACCAACGAAAGACTTGAGAATTTGCGCACATAATAGTACTTCCCACGCCACAGTTTGATCCTCCTGCAATTGCAGCTCCATCGAAATATGCTACAAAGTATCATGTTTTTATCATGATAGGTCTCTGTCTAAGTGTAGAAGATATCCGAGCTAAAGTAGTGACATTTAAAGCTCCAAGAACCTTAGAGCTCCAAGAACCTTAGAGCAGACAACCCAGGCCGAGGGTGAATATCCTTCAAAAATAATCTTATTACATTCTTTCCATAAGGACCAATAAATTAAGATCGAAATGCATTTAAAAACTTGACTATTCAACATCCAATTATTGATGTGAATAGTTGAAACTTGACATAGACAAGGTGAAATTTTTTTTGACAATAAATAAAATTTTATAAATATTTTTATAATTAATTATATTTATGTTAGATTTTATGGAGTTCAATTATGTTAAAATTTAGAAACGTCCAATACTCGAATCTCAACTAAAAACATTAAATATTTCTAAATTTTCACACAATTCAACTCCACAAAATTTAATATAAATAAATAAAACTTCTAAATAATGAAAATTTCCAAATTCTCCGTACCCGGAACAAAATCCCCACCTAAGAATTTGTCACTTCATTAGTCGCTAAAGACAAGAAGCAAATAGAGATCACATGGCATGATATTTACCAAGAAAAATTATGAACGAGAAACTCTCCCCGGTCTAAAGTCATGATTAGCAACCTTATCATTAATATGACAAAAATGATCCCAATCTTTTCATGATTGTTTGTCGTAGTTTGCCCTTTCAAGCGTAAATAATTGTTTGTATTTACTTGTTTGAACTGTGAGTAAATGCACACGTAAAAATAAAGACTTAAAAGAAACGTTTGTTTTTTTCATCACATTTAAATAAAAATATGGGTTTTAATAGATTTTAAAAAGATTTTTTATATTTTTAATGGAAAAATTATGGAAGAAATTGATAAAAGTAAAGAGTGTATAGAAATTTTTACATAGTGGAAAAACCTATTATAATTCATTCAGTGGTCAATCACTAGTGGGGGTAACCATCAATGGTTGCTATCCAAGTTGGTGGTCCATAAGATTTTCTCTCCTTAGAATTGAGTTGTTAAAATGTTTCCTTATATCCAAAAAAAGACTAGCCCTTAGCCAAACAAAATCAATTTTAGATCATACTTCAGGACCGACAGATATATAAATCACATGATTAAGTAAATGTTAAAATCATAATTATATAATATTTTTAGAAAATTTTAATAGAGATATGGGTTGAAACATAATGTCTCTTTCCTCCATACTATTTTGTAGTTACAGATACACATGAACAAATCACTTCAAAGGTGAACTATTGGAGATAATTCAAAACTATGAAAATTTGAGACTAGATTTCAATAAGAAGTTAAGTTGTATTACACACCAGAAAAACACTACAAGGAAGGTGGAAAACATTCTTCTTGTTGTAAAATAGATGCATGATGACAATGATTTGGGATTGGTAAATGGTGTGTTTCCTCTTTCAAATACTCATAACTCCAATACTTCTTTATAGTTGTGAAGTATGGGGACTAAGTATATCCACAAACATAGGGAACTAGGTGGAATAAGTATGAAACCCTTAATAACAAGTTGTCTACAAGTAGAAATATAACAACTCCTACAAGACATTCTTGGTTGAAACATGACTATACCCAATAGAATTGGACACACTAAAAACAATGACTTTGTGTACACATAAAATCTCTACGACCATGGACAACAATAAGATCTCAATTAAAATCAACGAAGATTGATGAAAAGAAGGAAGAAAACATGGAACCAACACTATAGAAAATGGTTTAAAGAGGGGGAATTATAAAAGGAAAGGTTCTTTAGCATGGCCCATGAGGTGAGATAACAACTAGGCTCCTCCAAACACTTTACAACTTTAGGAGGTCACGAAGTCAAATCCATGTATTGCTTCAATCCAATATGTACTAAATAGTGAGGATACTTGGTTTAGGTCTACTATTATCCAACCCCTAAGTATCTATGAGTAGGTGATTTATGATAGATTAGGAGGACAAAACCAAAGCAATTATAAAGGTTAAACCTTAAAAAAAATAAAATCTTAATAAACAAAAAAAAAACATTAAAAATCATGTACAAGAAAAAAAAAATTTGAAAAATACTCTAAAGAAAACAACAATACTACATTAAGAAAAACTTAAATAATCAAGAGGAAATAAATCTACTTAAAACTTAACATCATATATTGTGAAAAAATAAGTTATATGATAATTAAGAATTAACTTCCACATACTAAAATGTGAAACAAAAAAAATGGAAACAACAAAAAATAACGAAATGAAAGATTATGTTAAATATGTGAAAATAGAGATAAAAATATTGTAAAAGAAATTAAATTAAAAAAAATAACTAAATGAAAGATTATGTTAAATATGTGAAAATAGAGAGATAAAAATATTGTTGAAGAAATTAAATTCATGTCAACCAATAAATCCATTTTCAAGATAATCTAATAAAATAGATAGTTGAAAATAAAGTCAATGAGAAAATAAACTTTTAATATAGAAAATGATAGAATTCAATTCACTGACCTAAATCCATGCAGATAGAAAATGGATAGTTGGTACTACGGAACGTCCTGGGGACTTTCTTCCATCACATGAACTCAAAAACTTGACCTGCGCAAACCCACGTTGAAAACTTGGTTTAACTTGGTATGTAATTTTCATTATAATTTACACAAGTACGGGAAGAGCCTGACTCCACCCGCAGGTTAATTTTCTAACTCCACTAACGTACTAGAACTTTAGGATAACGCAGTAACCAGCTATATCCAGCTGGCTCGACGCGTAGTGTCGGTGGATCCAAATTCAACCACTAAATTAGCACCGACTTTGACGGGAGAATAATGCCACTATATTTTCCGTTATTTAAGCATTTTCGTTACTCTCAGAACTAGCGAGTTTCGAGCTGGCGAGTGGAGCAATCGTAAGGTCTGGAGGTCGAATCCGTCTGGCATTGAGCTTGTAGATCTTGATGCAGTTGTTCCGAGAATGATCGACCTGGATTGTTCCTTCTGTTCGGATTGTTTAGA
>JASDQU010711683.1:0-16243 GCA_032191745.1 Picea mariana
GAGGGATTTCACCATAAGGGGATCACTTTGGAGTTCATCCATTTGTGCACCTTATCAATCATGATAAGACAATGATGAGTCATCTATACATTTTTCTAACAATGCATCATATACCAATGAAGCCACATCGATCCATCTTCATCATGTATCAATGACAACTCATTGATCCATCTTCATCTATGCATTCTCATCAAGAACAATACATATTATATTACATCAATCATCAATCAATCAATCCTTTGACATCAATCAATCACTTGACATCAATCAATAAAACCATTGGCATCAATGACAACATGATCCAACAACTTTATCATTTAAATAATGATTTCTTCTTTTAAGTCACTTAGACTTCTTTGACCTTGTGGGCTTCAAGCCTTCATATGGGTGTCCTTCAACTTTGTAAGGCCATAACTCTCAAACCATGAGGAGTTATGTGACATTCCACATACCACTGGAAATGGCATGACAAGAAATATCCATCTAGGATAGTTTCACCAACAATTTCCTTGATATTCATCTCATTATTCCACATACAAGAATGGGTCCTCCAACCATTCTTCTAGGATAACTCAATCCAAAAAGCGTCTTCCCGTGAGGCCTTTCACCATAAGGGGACCACTTTGGAGTTCTTTAGTCTTTTGATCTCTTGTAATGTACCTCAAAATTTGACATAAATTTATTTTTTTTCTATGGGACACTAATCTCCATTTTAGTTTAATAAATTCCTAGCGAAGGGGTGGTAATGTTCATTCTAATCATAGATCTATATTCCATACACCACAAGATGACAATCCTACCCTAGACTAAATTAAAACTTAATAAGAGTATCTCTATAAAAGTTATGTCACTTTTATTCAACATATATTTAAGATATATCTACCTATATAACAGTTTATGTATATATAGGACTTGTAGTCCTAAATTCTCTTTTAACATATGAGTCCTTATGCTTTCGCACAAGGCTATACCATTTGGTCTTAAACTGAAAACATCTACCAAAGGAAAATTCGTTGGGCGTTATACCCTATATATAATATACATGGCATACTACGAGTTGGTAACATCCTTTGAAAAGGTCTGACACGTTAAACGAAATTTCCTTGTGAATTCCTTCATGGTTAAAGTTCTTCTAGTCACTATGCTTAAAAGGGTTTAGGTAAGGAAAATCCTGTGCAAAAACCGTTGTTCAAATAAGTCTTAACTCAGTTTTATCCCAACAAAACAATCAAAGATGGTAGTCTAACTAAGACGAAGCAATTAGCCCCTAACTAGTCTCGACTAGTTGCTTCACGAAGTGACTATCATTACTTTCACACTTTCGGTTGTTAAGGGTAGGAGATGTACTTGTCAAAGAAAGTTAAGACCCCACTCCTCTGATTAATAGATTTCATGTATTTGCAAGTTATGATGACCCTTCCACCTGAACTTCCTCTAATCTCATCATGCCAAATCTTCCCTAGCACATGGCTTGACCAACCCTGTACCTTTGAAATTTACTCTGCATAGCTTACCCTCCCCTTAGGGTTAGGCAATTTTTTCCTCGTCATTGTGAACTCTCCAAAAACGTCTCTACGTATGGTTCCTTCGGTGTGGGGAAACTAACATTCGGGAGGTTGTTTCTTAGCAAACCAGTCGACAAAGTCTATCTCCCTGGTAATTTTTTAAGAGGCCATCGCGTTTTTAAATAGAAGAGCAGAGTCTTCTGAGATTCATTACGGTGAAAGTCATTTCATTCTGTAGTTCTTGTTATAGCATTTATTTACATCCTTCCCTCAGTGCTAATGCTTGAAATCCTTCAGGTTTATTCGTGTTCTAAAACAATTTTGGGTTATCCGTTTATTTCCGTCTCGGTTTCCCAAAGGTCTCGGCACCCCATCTCCTCGTCCCAATTTCATAGGATTTTCCAGTTTAGTCCCCTGGTTAAAAAGTAACTTAGGGTTTCATTATGTCCTAAAATCATTATTCTTTCATTCTCCTACCCTGTTGTGGCACGTCAAGGTCTGGTGTTGAGTGCTTACGAGGTTTGTTAGATTTGACTGTATCCTCTGTGTGTAGCACCTTATATTGTTTCTTGTTCTTTCTTTTTGCGAAGAGTGAGTCCACCCGTAGGTACTTTTACTTTTTCTTCCATCGAATGATATTGGAACAATATTGTTCATGTGTTATCAACACTGCATGTCACAATGCGACCTCTCGGGGTCTGTTTATGTAACTCTTTGTATTGACTATTGTATGAATGTTTCCTCTTTGTTAGCTTTGTTTGTTTAAATATTAGGTGTAATTCACTAATGATGGGCCATGTTGATGCAAGGGTACCCATCAAGATGTTACTGCACCATTCTCCCTTGGCCCAGACGTTCATCCAGCCAGCAAGTGACAAGAAATGAAATACGATCTTGCATGTCAGAAGATGAGCGTCTCCCTGGAATATTCGGTTTGTTAACAATTATCAATCCTGTTGAAGCTTCCATTACCTTTCTTTCATATAAATTACTGATAATTACTGGGTACATTTTTGCAGAGCTTCATCCTGCACAAGTTCTGGATACCCACCCCTGCCTTCAGTGCAAAAGGTATTTGGGTTCTAAGCCCATCATCTCTCAGTATTAACTCTACAGGTTCTAGGAAATGGAGGTCGTGGTCCCATCCAATTTTTTCGTTTCAATTAGTTCTATTTCGCTCTCTGTAATGTTTTTTTGAATTGTAACCCCCTCTTGTGGTGTTGTTCCCATTGCTGGAAGGTCACCAGTACTTGCATAAGTATTGGATCCACGTTTGATTTTAAGTCTAGTCAAACTATGTAATGAATTTCTTTGATATTGAATTACAGTCCCTATCATATGTACTCGAAATGATAAGCTGAATCATAGCGAGTTTGTCTCTTGATTGTCGAGCACCAATTATTGTTAAAAAATGAAATATTGAAGCCAAGGCATATCGACTTTCATTTGTTCAATTTGACTCTTCTAATGCTAATGTGTTTACCAGAATTTACCTATGTCAATAGAGTTATTGGTACTCCTTTGTTTTATTGTATTTGATTTATAGTGAAAAAGAAATGAATCGTTGTTGTTACTATGGCTAGGAAAACTCAACCCGTGTCGTATTCTATGAATGCATTAGATATTCCAGCTTCTCTATTTCAAGAGAAATTTATTGGTCTCCTACATCCAACATTTCATTTATATAGTTGTATTTACATGTCTGTCAAAATATTTTATCATATATATATATATATATATATACTTTCTGTTGTAGGCATTCAATCTCATTTTTCTTCTGTAATGTCTACGCAGATCGCCAACAGTAAATAGACATGTATCTTTTATATGAATATAATTATATCGTGAAATAAGTAGTGTTTCGCACTAGTTTTAATTCAATTCTATGCGGAAATGGAGGTCTCGAATAAGTAATTATGACCTTGAGATTTACTTCCAGAATTATAAATACACACATATATAAACTCAGTTTCAAATTCATTTATACATAGATAGTTCTGCATAAGGAATTTCGATGCACTGGTAATTTATCCTACAGTTACCTTCGTATAGTAGTAATCTAGTTTACCGAAATGATATCCTCCATAATTTAACCATGAGAAATCTTTCAACTATCATAACAAATAAAAAGGCAATTATAGCATTCATTCAGAATTTAATCCAACAATAAAGGGTGTTATATCAATTCATAATTAATAGATGCACTACACTAGTGATTTAATCATTCAAACAGAGATGGAAAAGATAGCATATATGAATATGTTCGCTTGGAGACAAAGGGAACAGCCATGTTCCTCCCAACCTGAGAACAGGACAGCCAAATCACTTGTCCAGTTCACCCCCTAGCCTAACCATGAATCCATGAGGGCTAACTCAGAACTCCTCCTCAGCAATTTCCCTTCAGCTTCAGTAATCTTCTCTTGCCTCACACTCAGCAATTAGTGTTCATAACATCGAGATATCAGTGAAATTTCTCTACATACTAGGCAGCGTCCTGCCTCCTCACATATGCTATTTATCAAAACAAAATTCCTATGTCTTTTTCCCCCTTGGGAATTTTCCCAGCTTTCCAAATCCCTAATTTTCAGGGGCTACCAATGGCCAAATTCCTTATTTTCCACTTGTAAAAATCATCCCTGAGGTAGTTCCAACATGTTCCCCACTCATGGAGTCATGGTCAGCTGATTTCAACACGGTTGTTCCATTTGTCCTACTGCAATAATTATAAAATATTTTGTTTCATACAAGTGTCACAGTCAAGTAGTTAGTTGGGTCAAATTAGGTCTCTCCCCAACAATCATAATCATTAATCACAATTAATCAAATTTGAAATTCAGAATTGCCATAAATGGCAAAAATTTTCCAATTTCGAATTTACCAAATACAAAATAAATTTCCTAAGAAATTTCAAATTCAAAATAATTTATTTTGGGGGATGTTACATCCTTTCCCCCTTCAATAAAACATTGTCCTCAGTGTTCGTTCATTTCTTATAACAGGATTGGGTGATATTTCCGCAAATCTCCCTCCAACTCCCAAGTGGCCTCCTCTGGGCTAAAGTGCTTCCATTGCACCTTTACTTGAGTGACGACTCTGTTCCGAAGTGTTATTTCTCTCCGGTCCAAAATATGCAGGGGTTCCACCTAGAACTCTCCTTCTGGTTTCACCTACACCAATTTCCAATCGATCATATGAGTAGGGTCATGAACATAATTATTTAACAAAGAAACATGAAATACATTATGCATTTTTAGATTGGTTGGAAGTGCAAGTTGGTATGCTACAGGTCCAATTCGAGCTAGTATCTCGAAGGGCCCACAAAACCTGGGTGCCAACTTAGCATAGTTCCCTAGATTTAGTGAACTCTTATGGGCTTTGAATTTTAAGTAAACATCGTCTCCCACTTGGAACTCCAAGTGTCTTCTTTTCTGGTCCGCATAACTTTTCTGTCTATCCTGTGCCTCTTTTAAGTTATGTTGTACCTTTCTTACCATACTCTCCATTTCTTGGAGCATCTCTGGTCCAACCATGAGTATGTCAACCGGGTTATCCCAGCTAATTGGGGTCGTACACTTTATGTCATATAGTACCTCGAAGGGGCTCAATTTAGAAGAATTTTGATACCCATTGTTATATGCAAATTCTACCAAGTGCAGGTAGTCTTCTCATTTGCTTGGCTTTGTTCTTATGTACATGCGAAGCATATCTTCTATGATTTGGCTTGTTCATTCAATCTTTCCATCCATTTGTGGATGATAACTCATGTTGAAATTCAAATTAGTATTTAGCCCTGCAAAAAATTCTTTCCAAAAAGCAGATGTAAATTTTATGTCTCTATCCGAAATCACCATTTTAGGAATACCATGTAGTCTAAAAATTTATTTCATGAATATTTTCGTGATGTTAATAGATTTAAAAGTAGACTTTATATGAATAAAGTGTGCAGACTTAATGAGTTTATCGATTACCACCATAATAGAATCATTTTGTTTCCGATTTTTAGGCAAACCTGTAATAAAGTCCAACAATATAGCCTCCCATTTCCATTCCGGTATTGGTAAGGGCTGTAATAGGCCGACTAGATGCTGGAGTTTGGCTTTTACCTACTGACAATATTGACACTTAGCTAAGTATTTTGTTGTTTCTCCCTTCATATTAGGCCAATGAAATAATTTTCTAAGAGATGTTATCGTTTTCTGGTATCTTGGATGAACAGAATATGGTTTCTTATGCACTTCATCCGGAATTGTTAACTTTAAGTCTGTCCAATTTGGTATGTATACTCTATTTTTAAATCGTAGTAGACCATTTTTATCAATACTCAACTCTGATTTGTCTGAATTCCCTGTAGTGTTCTGTAATTCTGCCACTGTTTGAGTGTACTTCTCATTGTTATCACCTGTAGTCTTTATCCTTTGTTCAAGATTGCTTTCTACCCTGCTAACATTTATTTCAAATAACCCATGAACTCTTATGCTTAAAGCATCAACTACTTTATTTTCTTTACCCTTGATATGTCTTACCTCAAATTCGAATTTGCTCAAGAAGGCTAGCCACCTTACTTGCCTTGCATTAAGGTCTGGCTGTCTAAGTAGAAATTTCACACCATTGTTGTCAGTCAATAACAGAAACCTTATGTCGATTATGTAGTGTCGCAACATTTTTAAGGAGTGTATTACAGCTGCGAATTCTAAGTCATGAGTTACGTAATTTATCTTGTGTTCCTTTAGTTCTCGGGACTCATAGAAAATGGCATGACCTTCTTGGGTTTGGAAACCACCTAGTCCTTGTTTACTCGCATCTACATAGACGGTGAAGCCTTTGTCTAGATCTGCTACCTTTAGAATGGGTGTGGTTGTTAATAATTCCTTTAACTTATTAAAATTGTCTTGGCATTTCTATGACCAGTTAAACTTGGTCCCTTTCTTTTGTAGCGTTGTGATAGGGTAAGAAATTTTGGAAAATCCCTCTATAAATTGCGGTAATATCCGATGATTCCCATGAACGATCGAATGTCTGCTACATCCTTCGGTATCGGCCATTCCATAATGGCCCTTATTTTCTCAAGATCGACTGCAATACCTTCTGCAGATATTACATGTCCTAGGTACTGTATTTTCTTCTAATAAAAATCACACTTACTGAATTTAGCATATAGTTTGTGCTTCCTTAAAGTTTGTAGAACTATTCATAAGTGTTCTTTGTGTTCTTCTTCTATTCTATAATAGACCAAAATATTGTCAATAAATACCAAAACAAATTTTTCCAAATACTGACTAAAAATATTGTTCATTAAACACATAAACGTGGGTGGCATGTTAGTGAGTCCGAAAGGTATGACTACAAATTCATAATGTTCATATCTTGCTCAAAAAGTTGTTTTTCTTATGTCTTCATCTTTTATCCTAACTTGATGAAGTGTCTTCAGGAAATCCGGCAACACCAAAACTGGTTGTTCCGTGATCTTCCTTTTCAACAATTTGAAACTTTTCTCAGCCTCTTCAATCCAGTGAAAAGATTTGTGTCTTTTCTTCACTGTATCCATCATCGCTGTGCTAATTCCACTGAAATTTCTGATGAACTTTCGGTAGAAACTAGCCAATCCATGAAAACTTCTCACCTCAAAGATATTCTTCGGCGATGGCCAATTTTTTATTACCTCCACCTTATCTAGATCCATCCTCAACTCATCTGCAGAAATAACAAATCCCAAGCAAATGAGCTCTGTCTTCATGAATGAGGATTTCTTCATGTTTATGAGAAGCTTCTCTTGCTGTAATCTTTTCATCACAATAGTCAAGTGTTTCAGATGCTCGTCCCTTGTTTTACTGAAGATCAGTATGTCATATAAATCCACAATGACAAAATTCCCGATGAACTCCTTCAGGACTTCATTCATCAACCTCATAAAGGTACTTGGCAAATTTGTTAAACCAAATGGCATAACAAGCCATTCATACAACCCTTCGTCGGTTTGAAGGTTGTTTTCCATTCATCACCTTCCCTCATGCGAATATGATGATAACCACTTTTCAAATCAACCTTTGAAAAATATTTTTCTCCACTCAAGCAATCCATCAGATCATCCATCCTCGGCAATGGAAATCTGTACCTGATGGTTATCTTGTTAATGGCTCTTGAATCAATACACATCCTCCAGCCTTTGTCTTTCTTTAGACTGAGTACTGTTGGAACAACACACGGACTCAAGCTTTCCCCGACCAAGCCTTTGTCCAACAACTCCTGGACTTGTCTTTTTACCTCTTCATTCTTCTGAGGTGTCAATCTGTACGCGGCTTTGTTTGGTAAACTGGCTCTTGGTATGATATCAATGTGATGATTCACACTCCTGATTGGTGGCAACGAACGAGGTAATTCGTCCACTACAATGTCAGCGAACTCTTCCAGCAGTTCCTAAACTTCTTCTGGTAAATCATCCACTCTTGTGCTAGTCAAAACAATCTTTGGTTTTCTGACCACAATGAACTGTGGATCCTCCTTCTTCTTAACCTCGGTAAGGATTTCCTTCCCATTCATGAGAAGTAATGTGTTGCTTACTTCCATCTTCACCTCCTTATCTTTGATTGGAAGCAACATGTGTGTCCTCCCATTCTTCTCCATGGTGTATGTGTTCATTCTTCCATCATGAATCACATTCTTGTCATACTGCCATGGTCTACCCAGCAATAGATGAAAAACATCCATAGGAATGACCTCACATAATATCTTATCATTTTACCTTCCTATCTTAAATTCAACTAAAAAATGTTTAGTGACATTTACCTGATGTCCTTTTTGTAGCCATGAAACTTTATATGGACTTGGATGTTCAATCGTTTCCATCTCCAGCTTTTCTACCATCTTTGTAGAAACAAGATTATCCGTGCTTCCACTGTCCACAATGACCTTGCATACCCTATCCTTGGTTTTGCAAGCAGTCTAAAAAAGCCTATTTCTCTGGACTGAACTCTCCACCTCCTTCTCGGGTGTCAAAAGGACCTTTCACATCATCAGCGATCTTCCACCTTCAGCGTCTTCTGCCTCAACATCTCGCCTCTGTGCCTCGGTGATGTGAGTTTCTCCAGTCTCCTTCTTTTTATCTGGACACTCATAAGACTTGTGCCCATTCTTTCCACATGTGAATCATGTAATGACTCCACCTCTTCCTCTTCCTCTACATCTAGTACGAGGAAAAGTATTATTTTGATCATAATCTCCTCTCTGCTCAGTATGCTTCCTTCTCTGTTTAGCATATTGATGCCCTCACTGTGAGGTTCCACCTCTCTCTGTCTGTGTCTGAGGTTTCTTCCAGTCTTCCTTGGGCTTCTGATATTTGTCCCGGGCAACTGATTTGCCTCTGGGCTGACTCCTGCCTCGGCCCCTCTGACTATGTTTTCGGCTCATCTTCTCTTTTGCTTTCAGATCCATCTGATAAGCATATTCCACCATCTGGATGGTTACCATGCTCATCTCATCCTGAATCTCATATCTCAGGCCATTCATATACCTGGTTACTTTTTCATCATTGCTTTCACGATGACCTGCCCTGATATTCAACATGTAAAATTCTTCTGTATATTCCCTTACTGTCATCAGCTTCTGTCTCAGGTTCTGCATCCTCCTGAACAGAGTAATTTGATAATCCCTGGTGATGAATTTTGCCTTCATCTTTGCAATCATCCTATCCCAACTCTTAATTTTATGCTTGCCTTGGCAACGCCTATCCGCTTGTAGTTCATCCCACCACAATGTTGCATGTCCTTTTAATCTCATGACGACATGCTTGACCTTCTTGTCCTCTTCGATATCTTCATAGTCAAAGTAGGTTTCTAGAGATCTAATCTAGTCTAGAAGCTCTTCTACATCCAGATTTCCCTCATAAACTGGAATGTCCATCTTTTCCTTTGCACCCATTCTTGCAACAGCTTTAAGCAAGCGTTCATTTGCTGCATCTTCTGCCGTGGCTTCTTCTTCTCCTTGCCCAGCATCATCTTCAATTTCGGACTCACTGATATCTCCTATATCAGCTGTGCATTTTTGTCTTATCTCCACATCCACAAGTCTGGCACGTATGTTATGCAGATCTCTTTCTACTTCTGGATTTTGCACCTGTCTACCCCTTCCTCTGGACGTCTCCCTTTCTTCCTCTGGATCGAGTATTTGTCTATCTCTTCTCCTCGGCGGCATGGTGAATCTTCCTTCTCCCTGCTACAAAAAGAAAAGAAGTTTTCTTAAGCTTTGATACCACTTGATGGCATCTCCCCAGGCGTCTACCTCAGCAGGTCCCGTGCCTGGCCTCCCGGTCTTAAGGATCGTTCTAAATTACCCTCGAGCCAGAGTGGCTCCTTTGATTCTCCCCTGGAATCCTGATTAAGATTTGACCAACAGGTCTGTCCTGCTCGTTACAGCCCTTAGGCCTGAGCGCTTCTCCATTCTCAATAGAAAATAACAATTGGGTTTCAGGGTTTTCCAATCCCCGATGTCACCAACACTTGCTTCCTCGAATCCCCGATCTCCGATATCCCGATGCGCTTATTTTTTTCTTCAGCCCCTCCTGGCTATGATCCTAGTCCACATGACCCTACCTTATATGACCACAATCCTATCTCTTATCAGGATTCAGGGTTTCGAATGTCAATATGTATTGGCCTCTTGTCCATGGGATCCCCAACTTCCCAACTCTCGATATTCCGACAATTGACTTTTTGCTTTCGGGGAATTTCCCGAAGGCTTCGATCTCAGCCACGTGTCCCAAGTGGATGGATGGTTCAAATCAACCCTTGGGTTTCTCCAATTATATAAACCCAATCCACTTACCTATGTGAGTCCCAATGATCGAAATGTCGATGGGGCTTTCGATCTCGTCCACGTGTCCCAACTGATGGACGGTCCTGATTCAACCTCAGGATTTCGAGACTTTCGATGCCCCGATGACACAAGTTCTTTATCAACTTAAAACACCGGTCACCGAAATGCCGACAGACTCTCGATGATTTCCACCTGTCTCCTCAAGATGGATGGCTCAGATTGATCCCAAGATTTTCACTATGAAAATTTCCGATCACTCGTCCTCGTGATTCCTGATTTCATGAATGTCGAAATTCCAATGGCCATGCCTCTCATCGGAATTTTCCTCCTCCCGTTCGCAAAGCTTAAACTCTATGCAATTCTTGGTCAATCCAACGGCTGACAGGTGTTTGAATGAGATCAGACGATCCAAAATCTTCTAAGCTTGAACTCCGGACGCAGCCGTAAACCCCCTTGCTTGTCTGGCAGATCTGATGGCTGGTGGGATTTCACAAATCCTTCCCACAAATTCCTGACCATCGATTCCTTCCCCTTGATGATTTCTACGAATGAAACCAAGGACTCTTCCCTGGACTTATCTGCTTGCACTACAAACTTTTGACACCTTTCTTAACACTTCCAGCTGCAACTTCTCTGCACTACCCTTAAATGGGTTAGAAGGCCTTATCCCTCCTGATCTTTCTCCCAACTCCAAGTCTTGGAGAAGAGTCTCGCACGCACTCCTTGCGGAAACTCTCAGACACTTCCAAGTGCTGAATATCTTCGACTCTGCACACTCCTGCAGCAGCAGTCTCTTGCACCTTACTCGGGTTCGCAACCCTGAGGCTTTACTTTGCCTGCACACTCCTTGCACAGCTCCTGTGCCCAATTGCACTTCTGCAGAAATGAGAACAAATGATACCTATCTGAACCCTCTGTCAACGCACTCCTTGCGGACACTTCGACTGCACTCCTTTCAGGAATTCTCACTCAGATAGAGAAACAATTGAAACTCATTCCCTCTTCCTTTCATATTTCAACTTAGAACATGAAATCATATACACATCATATCAAATCAAATGTATAATAGGAAGCAAACATTCATGAGCATAACATCAATACACAGAGAACAACACAAACCATGAATTTGAATCAAACTCTTCTATTAATTCAAATATCTGTACATGGGTGTTTCTTACACAGCTCTCTGCATGCTCTTGCTCTTCTCCTGCTTCAATGCTTCTGACTATGTTACAATACACAATGAGGGTGTTTATATCCCGTTTCCCTCTTGCGCTCTCAAATAGTTTAATCTAGAATTAAATTCTACCTACTTGCATTAACTATCTTAAATGCCTTCTACCTACTAAGGACGAGAGCGTATGGCTCAAGGTCCAATTACATTACACAAGTGCGCTTCATCTTAATGGCTCATTTAAGATTATGAAACAACTTCAAGGTGTTTTCAAAATTTGGGCTGGCACTTGTCCAGCTGTCCAATTGTCTCCGCGCTGGCTCGCTTGATGTGGGAGATGCTCTTGCATCATACTCCCTCGCTTGAAAATTTTCATGGGCTCCTATCCATGAGCTCCTGCACGGTCTGTCCATGCTTCTAAATCTCTGCTTCATTCTCCCAGCTGGCATATTCAACTGGATGGCCTTTCCACTTGACCAAATATTCGAAGTATTCTTTTCTTTTGGTCTTCTTGCCAATTCTTTTATCTAGTATGCTTTCCATCTGTGGCATCTCTGCAACTGGCATCTACTTTTTCCACTAAACCTTTGGCTGTTTATCACTTGTTCCTACTTCCTCATCTTTGTATGGGTACAAATCTGAGACATTGAATATCGGAGAAATTCCAATCCCATCGGGTAATTCAATCTCATAAGCATTTGCCCCAAATTTCTTCAAGACCTTGCGTGGCCCGATTTTCTTCATCTTCAATTTATTATATGTTCCTCTCGGGAACCTTTCCTTCCTCAAATGTGCCAGAACCAGATCACCAACCTCAAATTGAAGTTTTCTTCTATGCTGATCAGCTCTTCGATTATACTCCTGGCTTGAATTTTGCAATCGCTCCTTCACCTGGCTGTGAAGTTTCTTCATCACCTCTGCAAATTCCTCTGCACTAGTGCTCCTAGTCGTAGTCTGTTCTGAATCCCTCAGTTTAGAAATTCCTCTCGGCTGCATGCCATAAACAACCTGAAATGGACTCTGGCCTGTGCTCTGATTCACTGAGTCATTGTACACAAATTCTGCCTGCGGCAATATACTGTCCCAACTGCTGTGGTGCTCTATCACCAAGCTTCTCAGCAAGTCTCCCAGACTTTTGTTTACCACTTCTGTCTGTCCATCCGTCTGAGGATGATAAGCTGAACTAAATGCCAAGTTAGTTCCTAGCTTCTTCCATAAGGTTTTCCAAAAATGCCCTATGAACTTAGTGTCTCGATCTGAAACTATACTTCTTGGTAATCCGTGAAGTCGAATGACCTCTTTGAAAAACAGGCTCGCAATATGAGTTGCATCACTGGTTTTCTGACATGGAATCAAGTGTGCCATCTTGGAAAATCTATCCACCACCACAAAGATTGAGTCAAATCCTCTTTGTGTCCTTGGCAACCCCAATATGAAATCCATGCTGATTTCATCCCACAACCTTTCTGGTATGGGCAATGGTTGATAGAATCCTGCATTCTGCTTTCTTCCCTTCGAATGCTGGCAAATTCTGCATCGGTCCATGAATCTCTTGACATATGCTCGCATTCGCGGCCAAAAATATGACTCATTTAGCTTTGCGAACGTCTTTTCATGGCCAAAGTGTTCTGCCAATCCTCCACTGTGTTTTTCCTTCAGCAGATTCTCCCTCATGGAGCATTTCGGAATACACAGTTGATTACCTCTGAACAGTAATCCTTCCTGGATCATATACTCTATCCACGGGCTTCTGTCTCTGAGAATTGGATTCTCAGTGGCTTCATATGCCTCCTTAAAATCCTAATCATCTACGTACATGTTCCTAAGATCATCAAAACTCAGCGTTTTGACCTTGAACTCCTGCAACAGTAAACACTTCCTGCTCAAAGCATCAGCAACTTTGTTAGCAGTACCATAAATATGTTTCATCACAAAAGTGAAATTCTGCATATACTCAACCCATTTGACATGTTTCTGATTCAACTTTTCCGGTTGATTCACAAACTGCAGTGCATGATTGTCACTGTACAAAACAAATTCTTTTGGGATCAAGTAATGCCTCCATTTCTTCAATGCCTGTATGATAGCATAGAACTCCTTATCATACGTGGAGTACTTCAATTTCGCTTCATTCAGCTTCTCTCTGAAGTATGTGATTGGCCTGTCTTCTTGACTCAAGACTGCCCCAATTGCAAATCCACTTGCATCACATTTCACCTGAAATGTCTTCAGGAAATCCGGCAACACTAGAACGGGTTGTTCCATGATCTTCCTTTTCAACAAATTGAAACTTTTCTCAGCCTCTTCAGTCCAGTGAAAATATTTGTGTCTTTTCTTCACTGTATCCATCATCACTGCGCTAATTCCACTGAAATTCCTGATGAACTTTCAATAGAAACTAGCCAATCCATGAAAACTTCTCACCTCAAAGATATTCTTCGGCGATGGCCAATTTTTTATTACCTCCACCTTATCTGGATCCATCCTCAACTCATCTGCAAAAATAACAAATCCCAAGTAAATGATCTCTATCTTCATGAATGAGGATTTCTTCATGTTTATGAGCAGCTTCTCTTGCTGTAATCTTTTCATCACAATAGTCAAGTGTTTCAGATGCTCATCCCTTGTTTTATTGAAGATCAGTATGTCATCTAAATACACAATGACAAATTTCCCGATGAACTCCTTCAGGACTTCATTCATCAACCTCATAAAGGTACTTGGCAAATTTTTTAAACCAAACAACATAACAAGCCATTCATACAACCCTTTGTTGGTTTTGAAGGCTGTTTTCCATTCATCACCTTCCCTCATGTGAATCTGATGATAACCACTTTTCAAATCAACCTTTGAAAATATTTTGCTCCACTCAAGCAATCCATCAGATCATCCATCCTCGGCAATGGAAATCTATACCTGATGGTTATCTTGTTAATGGCTCTTGAATCAGTACACATCCTCCAGCCTCCATCTTTCTTTGGACTGAGTACTATTGGAACAACACACGGACTCAAGGTTTCCCTGACCAAGCCTTTGTCCAACAACTCCTGGACTTGTCTTTTTACCTCTTCATTCTCCTGCGGCGTCAATATGTACGCAGCTTTGTTTGGTAAACTGGCTCCTGGTATGAGATCAATGTGATGACTCACACTCCTGATTGGTGGCAACGAGCGAGGTAATTCGTCCACTACAATGTCAGGGAACTCTTCCAGCAATTCTTGAACTTCTTCTAGTAAATCATCCACTCTTTTGCTAGTCAGAACAATCTTTGGTTTTCTAACCACAATGAACTGTGGATCCTCCTTCTTCTTAACCTCAGTAAGGAGTTCCTTCCCACTCATGAGAAGTATTGTGTTTCTTACTTCCGGCTTCACCTCATTATCTTTGATTGGAAGCAACATGTGTGTCCTCCCATTCTTCTCCAGGGTGTATGTGTTCATTCTTCCATCATGAATCACATTCCTGTCATACTGCCATGGTCTACCTAGCAATAGATGACAAACATCCATAGGAATGACATCACATAATATCTTATCATTATACCTTCCTATCTTAAATTTGACTAAACACTGTTTAGTGACATTTACCTGATGTCCTTTTTGTAGCCATGAAACTTTATATGGACTCGGATGTTCAATCGTTTCCAGCTCCAAATTTTCTACCATCTCTGTAGAAACAAGATTATTTGTGCTTCCACTGTCCACAATGACCTTGCATACCCTATCCTTGGTTTTGCAAGCAGTCCAAAAAAGTCTATTTCTCTATACTGAACTCTCCACCTCCCTCTCGGGTGTCAAAAGGACCTTTCGTATCATCAGCGATCTTCCACCTTCAGCGTCTTTTGCCTCAACATCTCACCTCTGTGCCTCGGTGATGTGAGTTTCTCCAGTCTCCTTCTTTTTATCTGGACACTCGTAAGACTTGTGCCCATTCTTTCCACATGTGAAGCATGTAATGACTCCACCTCTTCCTCTTCCTTTACCTCTAGTATGAGGAAAAGTATTATTGTCAGCATAATCTCCTCTCTGCTCAGTATGTTGCCTTCTCTGTTCAGCATATTGCTACCCTCGCTATGAGGTTCCACCTCTCTCTGTCCGTGTCTGAGGTTTCTTGCAGTCCTCCTTGGGCTTATAATATTTGTCCCGGGCAACTGATTTTCCTCTGGGATGACTCCTGACTCGGCCCCTCTGACTCTATTTTCGGCTTAGCTTCTCTTATGCTTTCAGAGCCATCTAATAAGCATCTTCCACCGTCTAGATGGTTACCATGCTCATCTCATCTTGAATCTCATATCTCAGGCCATTCATATACCTGGCTACTTTTTCATCATTGCTTTCATGATGACTTGCCCTGATATTCAACCTGTAAAATTCTTCTATATATTCCCTTACTGTCATCAGCTTCTGTCTTAGGTTCTGCATCCTTCTGAACAGAGTAATTTGATAATCCCTGGTGATGAATTTTTCCTTCATCTTTGCAATCATCATGTCCCAACTCTTAATTTTCTGCTTTCCTTGGCAACACCTACACTTATAGTTCATCCCACCACAATGTTGCATGTCCTTTTAATCTCGTGACGGCATGTGTTATCACTGAAATTTCGTCCGCACAGGGCGACAAGAACTCAACATCATCAGCACAGAAAAACAGTCATTCATGGCACAAAGGTTAACTCCACAGCACAACAAAAGGGCCAAAACTATACAAAATTGGCTAAAAAATTAAAAAGCGCATCGCGCCCATGGAAAACGCGCGC
>JASDQU010711688.1:0-10947 GCA_032191745.1 Picea mariana
CGTTCGGACTAGGGGAATGGGATAGATGAATAGGAGATAAGATGTAAAATGATAATATGGTGGGAGCAGACGATGGCTCTTCAAAATCCCCCCTGGTGGCTAACCAAAACTTATGGATACAAGCTTGCTAGGGCACCCCGTTAATCCCCCCAACCATGGTCAAGTGAGTTAGTGTAAGATCCAAGCAGTTGTCAGAAATGTAAGGAACCCTGATGCATATATCTCAAAGTTATAATGATCAAACATGACACATACCATGATACCTTGACCAATTACCTCATGGAGCAAGAGTCTTCTCCGACGCAAGTCCAAGCCGAAGGTGATGGATGTTGTTGTTGCTGATAGGATATGTCTGATGAAGAAGAAGATGAGCCTTATAGGGCCATGCTCAGGTCAATCCTGCTCTCGGTACTCCATGTCTAGGACCTGTGGGCCTCGAGACATAATCTCCTAGTTATCCCTAGAAATCGGGGATAACACAACCAAAGTTTATTAGAGAGAAAACGAAGCTATGGAAAGAAAAAAAAATCAAAGAAGGAATGTCTTATTGCCTTAAAATCCCAAGATAAAGAATATCTCTAGTATGTTGACAGTGGGTGCTCAAAACATATGACAGGAAACAAGGAAAAGTTTCTTAACTTAAAGAAACAAAAGGGTAAAGTTACATTTGGTGACAATGCTTTAGGTAACATACTTGGGAAAGGAACTGTGAGTTTGGGAAAAGAAAAAGCCAAGAATGTGTTCCTTGTTTAAAATATGAAACCTAGCCTATTAAGTTTCAACCAAGCCTATGATCAAGGGCACTTGTGCATCTTTGATTCCCAGAAATGTGAGATTAGGAGAGAAGACACAGGAAAATTGGTTGGTACTGCTCCTAGAAATCCCAAAAATGTATATATACTAGATGCAGAATTGAATGAGGAATGTAATATAAATCTAGTAGATGAAAGTTGGCTATGGCATATAAGGTTGGAGCACATTTACTTTGACAATCTAGTAAAGGTCAACAATCTTGGTGCAATAATAAACTTTCCAATGATCATAAAGCCCTCAAATACCTTGTGTAGACACTGTCAACTAGGGAAGCAAACTAGAATAAGGTTCAAAGAAAAAGAATACTCAACCTCAAAACCTTTAGAGCTTGTTCACACTGACCTATGTGGACCTACAAGGACCAAGAGTTTGCAAGGAGAGTCCTACTTTATGTTGTTCATTGACGACTTTACTAGAATGGGTTGGGTATGTTTTCTCAATGAAAAATCAGAAGCACTTAACAAATTCAAAGCCTTTAAGACCCTTGTTGAAAATGAAAAAGAAACAAAAATCAAATGTCTTAGATCAAACAATGGTGGTGAGTTCACCTTAAAATAGTTTGATCTCTTCTGTGAAACCAATGGAATAAAAAGAAAACTATATGTTGCCAGAACACCTCAGCAAAATGGGATTGCTGAGAGAAGAAATAGAACAGTTCAAGGGCTGCAAGGACTATGCTCAATGAAGAAAAATTATCTGATGGATATTCGAGGGAAGATGTAAGCACACCAGTATACATATTGAATAGATTTCAGCTCAGGATTAATAGTAATAAGACTCCTTGTGAACTATGGTTTGGAAGAGCTCCTTCTTTAAAATACTTTAAGGTCTTTGGAAGTAAGTGCTACATCAAAAGGCTTGATGAGAATCTTGTTAAATTTGATGCTAGATCTGATGAAGGTATCTTTCTTGGATATGCTTCTACCAAAAAGGCATACAGATGATATAATATTAGATTACATAAGATTGTTGAGAGTGCATATGTCAAGGTGGATGATCTAGAAACAATAAGGATCAAAAATCAAGAGACTATACTTAATAGTGAAGATGAAGATGATGATGAGTCAGTTGGTACACAAGAAGAAGAAGTAGAAGAGAATAAATAAGAAAGGGAAGAAGATGATATGATACTAGTGAAGATGAAGAAGATATTCAAGAAGATTAGATAAGATAAGAATCCCTAAGAAGAGACACAAAGACACCCTCAATAATGACTCAAAAGAATCATCTTGAAGAACTGATTATTGGAAGTAATATTGATGGAGTGCACACAAGAAGACAACTGTTGTATCAAACATAAATAGCACTTTTGTCACATATTGAGCCCAACTCAATCAAAGATGCATGTAAACATAAGAACTAGGTCAATGCTATGAATGAAGAATTGGACCAAATTGAAAAAAATCAAACTTGGGAACTAGTTCCAAGACCAAAAAATAAAAATGCCATTGGAACTAAATGGGTGTATAAAAAAAAAAAAAAATGAGAATGGGAAAGTAATTAGGAACAAAGACAGATTGGTATGTAAAGGATATTCTCAAGTTTAAGGAGTAGACTATGAAGAAACCTTTTCACCTGTGGTCATATTAGAGGCAATTAGGATGTTCCTAGCTTTCTCGAGCTACAAAAAATTTAAAGTATACCAAATGGATGTCAAGTCATCATTTCTCAATGGAAACTTAGAAGAGGATGTCTATATTGAGAAACCAGAAGGATTTCAACTAACTAACAAAGGAGACTATGTCTGTAAACTAAAGAAAGCACTCTATGGGCTCAAACAAGCACCTAGAGCATGGTATGCAAGGCTAGATTCTTACTTACAAAACCAAGGCCTCAAAAGGGGATCAACAGACAACAATATTTATTATAAAATTGATGGTAAATACATGATTATTGTGGAAGTATATGTTGATGATATTATATTTGGCATTGATGATGAAAAAATGAGTAAGGAGTTTGCTATGATGATGCAACAAGAATTTGAAATGTCTTTGCTTGGTGAACTGAATTTCTTTCTTGGATTACAAATAATACAGTCCAAAAGAGGAGTCTTTATCCATTAGTCTAAGTATGTTAAATATATGCTTAAAATATGTGAACAATCAGATCAAATAAAGACTGTTGATACACGTGCGCCAGATCAATGGCAGGAATGAATTGCAGAGAGCGAAAGGAGAATTAAACAACTCACTAGTTCCAATCCCGCAATTGGTCTAGATCTTCAAATCTCATAAAATAAAGTATCGACGACTGTGATTGATCCAACAAACGATCATATTAAGTTGGACTAAGTCGTGATCGTCGGATACGCAAGCACCAGATCAATGACAAGGATAAATTGTGGAGCTTTGGTGACAAATTAAACCACTCGCAAGTTGTGGTTCTACAATCCACATCCATCGTCGATGGTCACTCAACTGTTGGATCACCTTAAGTGGAAAGATAGGATAAGTAAATACAAATACCATCTGATATGAAGTCCCGAATTAAATAAGGACCATCTGATCTATTCAGAGCGAGCCAAGGCACCAGTGGTCAACTTCGACGTTGACCACTTCGGGAGAAAAGGGTTGAGAACAAGTAAGATCACCTGAAGGTCGAAGTACTGAAGAAAAAGTGAACCATCCGATATGAAGAACACTTCGGGAGACGTCAAGACCATCAGATCATTTTTTGTGGAAGGACATAGTAAGCCACAAATGTCCTGAATTCTCGAAAGCCGTCTGATCCGAGGAAACACTTTGGAAGATATATTGATCACCGGATTGAGAAAATTAGAAGGATAGGATAAGAAGAAAGGCTAAAATCTCGATTACCCAAATTTTTTTCAATTGTCGGATCAAATTAAGTGGAAGGACAGGATAAGCAAATATGGAGGGTCGTTGGATTTAAATCAAGGCAAAGAAGCATCGCAGACATATCGAGTCATCGATCTAAGATGTTGATCAAACGAACATCATTCATTTTGGGTTAAAATATGTGAGGAGATTATGCTTTAGGAATATCACTTTGGAAGTATTGTGAAGTCGAGATATTGAATTACCCGAAGTCCTGAAAGTCGAAATTCCAAAGTCACTCTCATTCGTCGATCTGAGATACATTTCAGATAGTATTCTGACCGTTAGATCAAGGAGATGAATATGTGTCACATTGAGAGATCTACGTCAGCAAACCATGTCAACAAGAACATGTGACAGACCACATCAGCAAACCACGACAGTAAGGACACATGGTTGCTTCTCAGCCTCTACGATGTCAACAAGTGACATCTATAAGTTACGTCACTCCGAGATATTTACTTCGGGAGTTTCACCACCAGCAAATGCCCGAAGTGGACATGATTCATCCAATCTGAAGAATACTTCAGGTGCATTCTCAACCATTGATCAAAATATGGTGGAAGGATAGCGTAAGTAGAATAGCCAAAGTCCAAAAGTAAATGGTGGCCATCCATATCAATGCTTGATTAAGTCCCAGTTGTTGGAATAAGCAGTGAAAGGATAAGTGTAAGGATCAAATTTGACAATTGATCTAGTTCCGCGAAATAAACGTGAACCATCATATCTTTTCGACGAAATCATATTCGGAATATTTGAAAGGACAAAGTCATGAAGTCCCGACGGTCATCCATTTCATCGAGAGATTAAAATCATGATCGTTGATTCTGATAAGCGCTCCAGTGCTCGTTTGTCCTAGAATCGGGTCACCGTCGTTGGTCATATAGAAAACAAGATATGAAGGAAAAATATAACGCGTCGCTAAATTGTATAAGCCCGTGGTTTTTCGTTATCGGTCACATGTAATGGTTTGAAGGAAGCACCTCTGCAGAACTCGGTTTCTGAAATAATTGCAAAGATTCAGGATCAAGTTAAAAGATGAAATTGATCCATATATGTGATCAATTTATGAAAATCCTTCATGGTAAGAATAATAAACTGTGATTATAGTTAAGTTAGATGAAGAGGTGCAATGGTCCAAACAAAGGTACACAGTGTATCACACCCACGATGTTTTTGAAGAATATATAAACAAGAAAGAGTGGTGAGAAGAAAGTGTCTATGCAGTCTGAATCTGAAGATATATCAAATCATAGATGTAGAGAGAGATGCAGTAAATACTTGATACAAAAGTTTTTCCAGATTTATAAAATAAGGGTGGTTGGGTGGTAAAAGGGCAGGTTGGTCCCTACAGAGGAATTTGGTGCTTCCTTGTCAGTTATAGCTAACTAAAAAGGGGGTCATGGTCTCCTACCAGTTGGTGCTGGTGAAAAAGGGTGTGGGTGCAACCTGATCAGTTGGTGTTGATTGAAAAGGAAGAATAGTTTCCTTATATGTAACATGTAATACAATTTTTTTTGTTAATAGAAAAGTGTTTGTGTTTTTTCCCTATTGGGTTCCACGATAAAATATTTTGTTAAAATTCGGTTTGCATTAACAAAAGAAAAATTGATATAATTATTGTGTCACTGATTCACCTCCCCCTCTCAGTGACAAGATTTGATCCTTCAATTGGTATCAGAGTTGGTCTCTTCACAAAAGGTTTATATTACTTGAAGAGGAATATATGGATCAACAATTAAAGATGTCATCAAAAATCCCCCTATTCAATGGTGAAGACTATGTCTTCTGGAGTGTTAGAATGAAAAGCAATATGATGTCCACTGGACTGGAAGTATGGACATTAGTTGAAAAGGGATATGATGTTCCAAAAGCCACTCCCATAGAAGAAAAAGACAAGAAAAATTTTTAGGAACATGCAAAGGCTTTAAACACACTACAAGCTGGACTAAGTAAAAAAATCCTTGCTAAGGTACTAAACTGTAATAATGAAAAACACCTCTAGGATAAATTGAAAACCATATATGCAAGATATTCCAAGGTAAAAAGGGCCAAACTCCAGACCCTAAGAGTATAGTATGAAGGTCTAAAAATGAAGGATGAAGAAAATATCTCAGAGTACTTCGAAAGAGTTGATAATATTGTTAATGCAATCAGAGGATTGTGAGTAGAAGTGTCAGATAATGAGCTAGTTGAAAAAATACTAAGGACACTACCTATTCTATACAATCCTAATGTGTCCGCTGTTGAAGATAGGTAAAATCTAGATAAACTTACCATGGATAAATTGTATGGAATCCTCACAGCCTATGAGTTAAGATTAGGTCATGAGAACCTCCCACAAGGAGAGGCAGCCTTCAAGGTGCTCAAGAAAACAAAAAATCAGAAGCAAAAAACTCAATCCATCCATCATGAAGAATCTGATGTGGAAGAAGCCAATTTTGTTAGAAAACTTCAGAAAGGATCAGGGAAGTACAAAGGCAAGATGCCTTTCAAATGTTTTAACTATGGCAAGGTTGGCCATTTTTCAGCCAAGTGTCCCTATCCCAAGGAGGACCCTAAAGATGAAGAAAACAAAACTAAACAATACAAGAAGAAGGAAAAACCCAACTACAAGAAAAAGTTTTACAAAGGGAAAAAAAAAATTACTCAAAAGAAGAAAACAACAGTTCATCAGAGTCTAGTGACAGTGATGAATATGATGATGATGAAGTCTTTTTTCTAGGTATTGGAGAGTCTAAAGAGATAGAAGAAATTAAACATGAGAAAGAGTCAGAAGATGAAGCGGAAGTTAATAAATATATATACTTCAACAAATTCAACTACATTTTGTGTTCACCTTACTTCTTTGTTTATATAATCTTCCAATTGGTGTGAACTTGAATGATTGTGTATTTTGACAATGAATCATTGCACCCGAATCATTGCACCCTTTCATTTATTTTAATAATAATAACTTCTATTATTATTATTATTAATAGTTTGTTAAAGACTTCAAATCCTTTGTAAATTGTTTCAACATTTTAACCCATCACTAATTATTGCAAACAGGGACTTCCTTCAAACCATTCTTTTCAAATGACTGTGGGCCCATTACTACAGACTTAATCTTCGTTTGTGCTTCCTTCATTATTATTAATATAATATCATGACAGGGATAATTCTTCATCATGTATATGTTGATCAACCTTTAAGAGTCGATCACAGTCATGGATCGACTTCATTATTTTGATCCCACACTTTCGTTGCATCTTGAGTTCTCAATAGATATGAATCAAGTTATTACTTCACTATTTGGTGCATTTTCATGTACCTGGAATTGACGGGTGATTAGCTTGTGACTCCCCTTTGTTTTTCATATGACCAAAATGATGGGACCAACATCTAGATACATAAGGTGTAGGGTTTGTTATGTTTTATCCTGTAGGGACTTCATTTCACCAAGTGACCATATATCGTGACCAGGTGTTAACCCAATTGGCCCTTTAGCTCATTGCCACTTTCATATGACCTTGACCTATGACCAAGGGTAGTGTCTAAGTGATAAACCAAGTGAGTAATTAATATTTCTTATCAACGGTCACGTTTTAATTGCACATTGAGATGGACGACTGTAGTTAATTTGGGACTTCCTCCGTCGAGACTTCCAACCTCTGCAATCATTCTTTTAAAGGACTTATTTCTCACAATTTTAGTATCCTTATCCAATGGTTGGGATTCAATCATGAGATGGATGAATGTTGTTTCCTCCAGTACTTTGCGACGTTAGAGGGTTTGTTCTTTTTATAAACTTCCAATTCTCCCGAACTAAACTTCACCGAAGTGTTAATATTGAGTTGACATGTGTCCATAAAATTCAATGGTATGTATCTTATTTCAGAGATTTGGTACTCTGGGAATCTGGGTTACTAGAAATCTGGAGTAGTTCAATTCCACCAGAGTGATAACCTACCGAATAAGTCATAAAGCAGTGGTGACTACTTCCGGTCAGTTAACACCTCTGCTTACGCTATCCTTCCACTATGTTGATCAACAGTTGAGAACGTTCCCAAATTAGATCAACGATTAGCGTTACTTCACGATTTACACTTTATTCTATCCTTCCACTGTACTCGATCAACGGTTGAGAATGATCCTGAATTAGATCAATGTTAGCGTTACTTCATGATTTATGCTTTATTATATACTTCCACTATAATCTATCAATGGTCGAGAATGCTCCCGAATGAAATCAACGATTAGCATTAACTTCAGCMTTCGGGGATTCAGGTATTTGTTGGTAGTAGAATTTGATATCCCCGAAGGACTTAATCCTGGAGTGGTGTAGCTTGCTAAATTCACTATTGACATGGCACTAGTTGAGTGGTTGCCACGTGTCACCTAGATTCGTGACTTTCGTATACGTAAAGTGCCAACTAGACCTTGACACTTGTCACCATCTGAATGTGCCACGTGTCCTTGCTGACATGGATCTCTTGATGTGTCACATGTCCTGCTCCTAAATATAACAGTCGTAGGTACTCTAAATCAACAGTTGATTGGATTTCCTGATCCAACGGTCGACGAGAGTTCGTGACTTCTAAGCTTTGGGGCTTCGGAGGTCCAAGTAATTGTCGATCCAATTTCCACCAGAGTTGGTTAGCGCCGGAGTTGACCATGCATGCATCATTTCCACAATCAATGGTCTATGATTCTTAGTATTCGATATGATGGTCTATATTTAATCTAGATCTCACGATCTAAATCATTCCCAAATATTCAACAAATGGCCATGAGTTTTCTCTTCTTTATGCAAGTTACCTCTATGATTCGACGGTCAATTTTTGCATCTGAATTGTGGATGAATGACTCATGTTTGCTTGATCCTTTATAAAGGTTTTCTTTACTCACAGAACTTTGTCTCCTCTGTTATTTCAAATGTTCCATCTCTCTTGAGCTTTGATTAATGTACCTTCCTTCTGATCTATTCATCGATATTTCTCCCGAGATTTTAATAATTGTTTATGCATTCTTTTATGCACTAATATTCAGTCGCTAACCCTCCAGAGCTCTTAATTCCTTGTGCTTCGTTACTCCTTTTGTACATGGATTCTCTCCATTATACCTTTCCTGAGATTTAGAATCATAGGATCATTGTTGATCCCATCATGATCAAAAGTGATCACATATTTCTTCTGCCACAAGGTGATCTTCCTCTATCCCAAGGTGATCTTCCTTTTCTCTGATTATTGTACATGTTTGACTCATGTTGCCATCAATGACAACACACAATCAATAATGCTGACATATTTATGTCCTAAGAGACTTCACAATTGGTTTCACTAGAGGGTTGATCTTTCCCATCTAACTGATCACTTGGTTACATGGTGACATTGGTCATTTGAGTATGTTGATTGATCATGGTAGCTCCAGCAACTTCCAAAATAAGTGTTCTTTAGGTTTTGGGTATTTGAGTCCATTTACTATTATCATCTTCATTGTTTTCTATGCTTTAGGACAACAAGTTAACTACTTTGTTTTGAATATTTTTTCTTTCAAGTTATCCTCTTTTAGTACAGGGGTAAGATTCATTGATTTTTTTCCTTGTTACATCATCATATGGTCATCTTTTGCGATGCAATTAGTGCTTCACAAGAGGCTGGTCTTAGTTTCCTAATAATTGTTGTCCACTTCTGAAACTTTGGGTCAAAGCTCTGAGTGTCTTATCATATGTTGGCCAAGTCTCTTTGTCATGAGTGAGCATGGATGAGGGTTAGTTTGTTGATATTTTGAAGCATTTGAATCCATTAGGAAGGGTAGAGTTGAAGAGACGTAGGAGAGTCTTGAGTCATATTATGTTTTGTCTCTTCATTGTTTTCCATTGCATCATTTGCTATGAGTCAGTAGTCCCCCTCATCCAACAGTAGGGACATGGTGCCATACATCCTATATCTTCTTGGGTGATTACTTTGCGTTGAGGGAAGGTACTTTTTTCATCAATTTTTCCTTTTAGTAGGTGATATTGCATCATTTGGGGGTGATCTAAAGGTGGATCACCTTGATGGTTGTTATCCTCATTGGTGATCATTTCACATTTGACAAGTTTGATCATCATTGGGCCTTAATCAAATGATCCTTGTCAGTGTTCGACTCTGGTACATTTTTCACATTGATAGGTTGTGTTCGTACCTTAGATCCCATTATCCTTATTGGTGGGTTCCTTTGCACATGACAAGGGTTTGCATTATTGACATCTAACTAGGTTACTCTCTCCCATGTGTCGACTTCAACACATTTTCCATGGGGAGGAATGTACATGGTAGATGAGAGTAGGTATCATATTTGGATGAGACCCATTTTTCATCCAATTAGTAGGAGGACCATATGTATTTTTTACTCCATTTCCCATTGGATAGTAATTTTGAATCGCAGGTCAACTTGCAGGGTGTTTTTCTTTTACAAATTGGCACATGGGTCTATCAAAATGTTTCTCCATGTTCCTAATAGAGTATTATTTATAGTTCTAGACATAGATATTCACAACTTCTCGCCATTCCGCAGGGGGATCCCATCCCCTTGAGTCACCATTGTTAACCCCTAGATTGTATCACTTGCAAATCCTGAGGGTTAAGAGCCAACCATGAGCCAACATGTCTTATTTGGATGACATTCAGACATTTTTCCAAGAGATATCTTTGTGTTAGTCATGGTTGGTTCCCGTATGAGTTCAAGTATATGATTGGTTTATTGGTGTTTCTCGCTTCAGAGACAAAGTTTACACATGTTTTCATGGATTAGAGAGAGATGGTTATTTTTGGAATATTCCTACTTTTTAAGAGACATATTTTAGAGGTATGCATGGAAGTTTTGATCATATATTCATAGTCCTTGCGAGCTCACGGATCTAGTGAGCCTTTTCTGGATGACATGCGAGCACTTATTGTTTTTAGTAGTTGGAGTTCCAGGGTTTAGATGATTATTCTAACAACATATTTGGGTTCCTAGCAGAAAATCAAATTTGATGAGCCCTGTTATCGCACGGTTTGTAGGAAAGATTAAAAAGCTTGAGTCAAGGGCAAGACCGGCGTAACAGGAGCTTCCCCACCCAATGTCACCTCAATGGGGAGCTCTTTCTATTCAGGAGGGCAAGTCCAAGGGAGACGTCCCTAATGTCAATCTGGATAAAAGAAGGTCAAAGGATAAGGTCAAGTCAAGGAGGAACCCTTCCACAGATTGATGCCCAAGATAGTCACAAGAAGATCACTGCTGAAGCACCTGTTTGCGAGACAAAACAAAGACAACTAGAATATATGCTTGC
>JASDQU010711688.1:21681-42337 GCA_032191745.1 Picea mariana
ATAAGACTTTTCACATCAAATGATGTGTCTATTGGCACAATAGGGCCGACCTCAACAACTCAAAATATAATTAATAATTACCATATTAATTATCTTTTATAATAAGGTGGGGCCGACCTGTACCCTTTACATAACAAATAGGGTTACAGGTAAGTCTAACTCTTGAACAATATAACAAGGGATCTTATACACCCACTAGTGCTCAACCACTAGGCCACATCCATAGGGATGTCCATATCTCTATCTCACTGCGTCTCACAGGAGAACCACACTCACTAGTGCTTAGCCACTAGGATCACATTCACCTGTGCTCATCCACAGGCACGTCCAACTCAGCAGATCTTCTTTCCCGCTGCATTACATAGGAGAGTCATCTGGAGTTCATCGTCTCAACTCTCTGCTTAGAGGAGGTCAATACATCGTTTTCATCTCTGTCTCATAACGATGCACCCAGCTCATGGGAATTCACACGTTCACCTTGTGCTCAACGACAACTACGTTTAACTCAACAGATCTTCTTTCTCACTGCGTTACACAGGAGAATCATTTGGAGTTCCTCTCAACTCTCTGTAAGGAGGAGGCCATCACTACGTTCCAGTTCTGTCTCAGATTGGAACCACACACCCAACTCAGGGGCTCTCTCTCAGGTCTGTGTCCTGGAGGATGTCTCACGCAGTTGTAATCATCAACACTCCCTCTTAGCTAGGGAGGCATTCTCCACCAGGCCAAGTCTCTCATGGAAGTACTCGAATTTCGTCTTGGCTGTAATCATCAACACTCCCTCTAAGCTAGGGAGGTAATCTTCACCAAGCTAGTTTCTCACAGAAGTACTCGAAATTCGTATTGGCAAGCGGTTTGGTGAAGATATCTCCAATCTGCTCATGTGTAGGAAGGTACTGTACATGTACTGCTTTCCTTTGCAACATGTCTCTGATATAATGATATTTTATCTCAATGTATTTTGATCTATCATGAAACACAGGGTTCTCAGAGAGATTCACACAGCTTTGGTTATCACAAGTAATAATAGGATCCATCTCATGATCAAATAAATCTTTCAAAATCCACACTGCTTTGCAGACTGCCACACTCAATGCTATATACTCTGCTTCTGCGGTACTCAAGGCCACCGAGCTTTGTTTCCTGCTGCACCAAGAAACCATGGTCAACTCCAAGGTAAAACAACAACCGAATGTGCTCTTCCGGTCCATTGTGCTCTTTGCTCAATCTATATCAGCATATCCCTGTAAACTCAAGTTCACACTGGAGGCATATCTTAGGCCATATCCAACCGTGCCTCGTATATATCTCAATACATGCTTTACTGCTATCTAGTGAGTCTGTCTCGGCTAACTCATGGATTGACTAAGCACATTCGCTGCATAGCATATATCAAGTCTGGTGTTAACCAGATACATCAATGATCCAATCAATTGTCGGTACACATGTGGATCAATCGTGTCTGAATCATCATCATTTATTTTTCGTCAAATCCATCATCATCGGTGTAGACATGGATTTGCATTTTGTCATACTGAACTTCTTTAATATCTCCACTGTATATTTTTCTTGTCTTAGGAAAAGTCTCATTGGTCCTCCGTCATACTTTTTGTCCCAAGAAGTAGTGCATCATACTCAGATCCTTCATCTCGAAATCAAAAGTTGAGGCTTGTTTGTATCCAACAACACGACTTTCTGAATAAGTCATAAAAAATCAGGCTCTTGTCACCAACAATGTAATAGTATAGGTTTGGATTAGCAACACTCTTGCTAAAACACAAACTCATCAAGAATCCATCTATCTGATGTAGTTTCCAACTCATGGATGGTAGTACATATGGGAGTGCATTGAGCTACTGGATCAATATGTCTCATCATAGTTCACTCCCTCTGCTTGTGAGAATCCTTTGACTATAGGTCTCGTTTTGTATTTCTCGACACTTCCATCAGCTACATGTCTTTCTGCCTCTTGCAGAGTTTGTCAAGCCCAGACAGGCCTTTTATGGCCTACTGCAAAGTCCCTGGGAATATCAACTGGAACAACTGTATCAACTGTATCAATGGCTATCTCCCTCTGGACTGCTAAAGAGGAAGAAGATAATTTCTCTCTTTCTCAATTAGTTTGACTCCTTCTGAGTCAAGTGACTCCCTCTGAAGTTTGAAGGATAAGCATCTTCCTTTGTTGTTAACCTTCCTGGAAGAAGAAAACAAACGAAAGGAAACAAGACAAGAATATCTCCTAGTGGAGATTCATGAGTACATCTCTAGAATCAAAACATTTTAAGGATTGTTGTCACAGCTACGACACCTACTTATAATGTAGCAACTTTATAAATGTAGGTTATAGGTATAATAATTTAAAACTATCAAACCTGGAGTCTTCACTTCCAGTGTATTTCTCCTCTGGATGCACTGAGATCCTTCTGGATCCATGATTGCACCAAGTGTTCCTTCTTTCCGCAAGTACCCTTATGACGACGATGCAAATAATATATATACAAGTGCATACCTGAGAGTGTACACCAATGGAGGTTCTGCTTGTTTGTCAATGTCACGATGATCAATGGCATTCCTCGCTTGTTTTCCATAGACTAGGAGGCACATTATGTTGTTGTAGCTTTATGTGGCCACCTGCCACTGCTACATTCTATGAACAAACTTGTTTGCCCTTGTAGCCACCTTGTACTTATACAAGTCTCTGCATCAACCTTGTAGCTCAAGACTGTAATCAAGGATTTATTTCTGTTTGTAGATGACATAAGTAATAATGAGAAACACCTTGGTGTCAACCAATGTCTTGATTGTCTGAAATACCCTTGAGCTGCTAGCACAAATATTTAAGACCAAAAACTTCAAGCAACCACTGCTGTTGTCTTTCGGATCTATTAATGATGCAATACAGAACTTGTGCAAGTCAGAATATAATATTGCAAGTGGATTTTCTGCTTCAGCTATCCTGTGCTCCAAATCATCTTCAATATTAAAACTTTGTGTTTTAGTAAGTTTCACCGGTCCACTCTTCTCATCAATATCTTCAAGCGATTATAATTTCCTGTGGAGAGAACTTCAGGAGTAGATGGAACATCATAAGCATAAAAGTTCGAACAATAGTTGGAGAGGATAATACATCAGCACAACTTAGTACGCCCAAAATAAATTGGATGAATTGTGGATAAGATGAACCTGATAGACTCCAAGATGGGCGGTCTTCTTTGGCAAACAATAGATCTGATATTATAAGAGTTTTAAGAGAACAAACAGATCTCTTATGCTAGCAAGGTCCCTTTAAACCATCCTTTCCCAGCATAATCATTTTCCCACATCCTTTGGTCTGCTACAGGAGGCTTACACAGCCCTTAACTTTACATAGTCTGCCCGCAAAAATGAAAAACGGTGCTCTTCCATTGCCCTCAGACTGAGGTAAACCTTACACAGGGCGGAAGCCTCATCATTCACTTCAGGAATTTGGATACTATCTCAGATTTTGGGCTGCGACAACTTTAGTTTTCATTGTCCCCCACCATGCTAGGGCGCTGCAATCAAGTGGAAGACCTTCCTTGCTATCAATTTTAACACACCACTATAACAGTCCTCTTTCTCTGCTGTTGTGATTGCTGTAACAGCCCACAGAGCAGCTCTTTAACTGCCCTCAAGCTGCCCTACAGACCTGCTGTTGAGGTGGTTGTTACAGCCCTCAAAAATAACCAAGACTGCTGCACATATACAGGCTGTAACAACCCTTTTTACCTGGCTGTAACAGCCCCTTAGTCTTGCTGTTCTAGTCCTCTAGGACAGCCCTTAAGCTGCTGCCTCAAGCCTGCCTTCCTGTACTTGCTGTTGCAGCTTTTACCTTGGCTGCAACACCTCCTGTACCTGTTGTCCAGCCCCCTCTAGCAGGGCCGAACCACCCAGTAGCCTGTTGTCACCTTGTTGATCCTGCTGTCCTTGCCTGCAGCAGCCTCGAAGACCCTCGCCCAGCACTCCAAGGCCTGGCCTAGTCCTTTTCCCAACTGTTGCTGCCCTCTGCTGTCCTGTGGCAGCCTCCTCTTGCTGGGATGAGCCCTTTTTAGTACTGTGGCGGCCTTCTTGTAGCAGGTCGAGTTTCTCTGAGGCTGCGACCTGCTCCTCTTTGGTTGCTAGCTGTCTTCCTAGCCTCAACAGACCTGCACCATCTTTACTCGACCCTCTTCCTCCTTGGTACCTGCCAAGAACAAGAAAATTACAATGCCTTCCTTAGAGTGCTCGGCCTAAGCTAGCAGGCCTGCGGCCATCTTCAGGACTTTGCCACAGAAAATTTAGAGAGGGTCCCGCCCTTCCCTTCTATGCAATAGCAGCAAGGGTTTAGCAGTCTTTTAGGTGACACGGTTTTCCTTCAATCTTGAGCAAGTGGTATTCTTCAAGACCTGCTCTGATACCATGTTGAATTTTCAATGAGCTATGGCTCATGCATTCTCTTTAAATTTTCTGTTTAACTTTTACTTGAACCATAACTACTGCAGTAAACCAAGATCACAAGAAGAAAACCATGCACAAGAACACAAGAAGTATCCTGGGAAACCCTTCTCAACAAGGGCAGAAAACCCAACCAATCCTTTGCTATATTCTTCAAGAGAAAGACCTCCCACACCATCACCAAACCTAACACACAAGAGGGTGCTGTAATTCTCATAATTTCAGACCACAACTTCTGAAATCATGAGATGACACAATGATAAGTGTGTTTCCTCAATGGGGATTCACCTTTATTTATATAAGACTTGTCACATCAAATGATGTGTCTATTGGCACAATAGCTCCGACCTCAATAACTCAAAATATAATTAATAATTACCATATTAATTATCTTTTACATTAATTATCTTTTATATTAAGGTGGGGCCGACCTGTACCCTTTACATAACAAATAGGGTTACAGGTAAGTCTGACTCTTGAACAATATAGCAAGGGATCTCATACACCCATTAGTGCTCAACCACTAGGGGCACATCCATAGGGATGTCCATATCTCTATCTCACTGCGTCTCACAGGAGAACCGCACTCACTAGTACTCAACCACTAGGATCACGTTCTCCTGTGCTCATCCACAGGCATGTCCAACTCAATAGATCTTCTTTCTCACTGCATTACACAAAAGAGTCATCTGGAGTTCATCATCTCAACTCTCTGCTTAGAGGAGGCTAATACATCGTTTTCATCTCCGTCTCATAACGATGCACCCTTTTATTGTGCAATTTGTAGTTGGAGTAAGAGAAGGATGGAAGAAAGACAAATTGGCGAAATTGAGATTATCCTACCACTGTCACCTGAATAGGATAGCTATTTCTGTTTAGGGTGGTAGGCCCAGGGGAGACGTCCCCGGTAACTTGAGGTTTTGATAAGAAGACAAAGGCTTAAAAGGCTAAGTAATATTTCCCTCTTCACAAGTCACCACCGATCAGAAAGTCCCGACTAATCAGCCAATAAAGATAAGTAATAACCCAAAAAAGTGTACCTTCCCGAGACAAAGCAACAAGGAAACTATACATGTGCAAGATTACTTGCTGGTTAGTACTTCATATAATCAAAGACTTTCTGATAATAAGCAATTGACCAATAAGTAATGAAGCAAATCAACGATGTATAATAGCAATGATTACAATATACACTTCACAATAAACACTAAAGAAAGTTCACAATGATGAATGACAATCAATGTAACAATACTAGAAGCAACACTTTAGCCAATCTTTCAATTGCTTTAAAGATATAATAAAATGCTGCAATGTATAAAGATAACTCAAGTAGATGATAGCAGCAACAGGGTTAGTAAGTGTTAGTCTAAGCTAAGGTTAGAATGAGTTAATGATTGTTCAAGAATATTTAGAAGTTGTGTGTGATCAAGGTACTCAACACATGAAGTCTTAGATCAATGTGTTATTAGGGCAAACGGAGTCAAAATAGCTGCAAATTTTGAAGGGCTGAAATGATAGTGATAGGGATAGAGACAAGAGGGTTTAATGTTGAAGTGTTGCTAAGGCAAGGCCTCAACAATCAAACCCTAGGGGAGACGACTCACTAAGGTGTAGTAGGCCTAGGCCTTAGTGCGTCTTCCTCCTTCTCTAGCTGAAAAGGTAATTTAAAACGACTAGCTTGAGTGATAAATGCTATGGCTAAAGACAAGAGAGTTTAATGATGAAGTGCTGCTAAGGCAAGGATTCATCAATCAAACCCTAGGGGAAAATGACTCGCTAAGGTGTAGAAACCCTAGGCCTTAGTGCGTTTTCCTCCTTCCTTAGCTCAATGACAAGAATAAAAACGGCTAGGCTAGAAGAGTAGAGGTAGAGTGTTGCTATGGCAAGGCTCTATCTATCTTCAACAAATCAAAATGGCTCTTAGCATAACTTGGTAGGGACATGAAACAAGGACACCAACATGTGCTCATTCCCTATGGTTTGATTCAACAAATTCCATTAAAATGCAAGAAAAAGATACCATAACCATTCAAATAAAGAATAATTACAGAAATTCACTTACATTCATCAACCATTCATTAGGCAAAACCCTAGTTGTATACCTTCCACCAAGAAAATGTAGAAAATAGCCAAGAAAGAGCCTCCAACAAGTGCGCATCAATTTTCAGCCAAAAACCGTAAAGGAGGGCACCAATTTCAAGCCTCACCAAGTGGTGAGTGAAAGATGATGATCAACATGAGAGTTTTAGCTCTCTACTTATACAATACCAAGTGACCTTAATAAAATTTAGGTCACCAAAAAGGCCGACAAGGCCAAAATACCAAATAATACTCTTTTACATTAAATGTCATAAATTAAACCCTAATCAAGAAAACATAAGACGTCATGCCCTTTCTACGGTGACGTTAGCCCTTTCTAGGGCAACATTGGCCTCCTGGAGCAAGATGTTAGCCCTCCTTGGGCCTCTCCAAGCTGCCACACGTGTCACAACTGCCATAATTGCCTCCCCAAAACGTCCATAATGCTGGATGACGTCATGGGCCTTTCGAGGCCAACGTTCCAGTGGCGAGGGCACAACCCCCCTAGGTAAGGCTTTGCCAGGGTGCCTTTGTGGAACATCCTCCTCTTCTCTAGTGCAAACCCCTCTGTCCTGTCTCTGTCCCCTGCTGGGGTCTCAGCATCCATCTGGTGGGCTCTTCATCCCCATGGAGGTCTGAATAATCATCTCCCCATGTGTACCTGTCCTGTACAGATACGCCCTCCATGGGCTCATAAGTCACAGGGATCATAGCAATGTCAATGACATCCAATCATCAATTTTATTAAACATGTGCATAAAACCTCTTTTACCCAGTCAAGTGCTCAAAGACATTATACAAATCTGTAAGGCAAGTTTGGAGGAAGTGACAGGGCGTCCTATTGGGCTAGTGTCCACTGGAAATGGGATGTTTCTGGAAGAGATGAAATCCAAGTCATGTTAATGGATGAGGTGGATAAGGGATGTCCTGACAAGGGGTGTAGGGAAATGCAAGGCTTACCTGTGGTGCCTTTGTAGAAGGTGAGTTGCACCTGTCTTGGATGCAAATGTTTCCAAGCTCATTAATGCCTTTTATTCTTTATTCTTTATTGCTTTTTCTTTCAAGAAGCTAATCAAGGGACACTGCCCTAGCATGGTGACCAGTGGTGGCAATGTTACCCACAAGCACTTTCATGGAAATGAGAAGGCTGGCTCGTGATGAGACCCCCTTTCTCTTGGCCATGAAACCAAGAGCCACTACCTTGGCGTGGTAACCAACTACTACTAGTGTCATACTGCTAGGTGCCCATGGACCTCATAGGCTAGCTCGTGATGAGACCCCCTATCCTCTGACTAGGCCTTGTTTTATTGCTTTTATGGGTCCCTCTTGTTTCTTGCTGAGAATATTTTTACTGCTTTCTCGGGGATTCCTGGGCGAAGCATCTTGAGGTTTTATTTTTAGGCTTTTATCTTTTGCCAGCTGCTTTTACCTTCTGGGCCTTTATCCCCTTCTTCCCACAAGGCAAGGTGCAACCCTTAAATGATTGTCCAACCCAATGCCCAGACCAATGTAATGGGATGGATGAGCAGGAAGCAAGATGGAAAGTGGTAAGTATGATGGGAGATGACGATGACTTTTCAAAAATCCCCCAGTGGCAACTCAAAACCTATCGGCACAAGCTTACTAGGGCATCCTGTCATTCCCCCATACATGGTCAAGTGGATAAGTATAAGATCTAAGCACCCGTTAGAAACAAAAAGAACCAAATGCACATATTCAAAGGTTTTGAGGATCAGAGTGACACATACCATGATACCGGGACTCATTACCTCATGGAGCAAGATCCATCTCTGCTACAGGACCAAGCCGAGGTGATGGATGTTGTTGCTGCTGACAAAGTGGAGGCGCTGAAAGGAAGAAAAGATGGGCCCTCCAGGGCCATGCTCAAGTCGATCTAGCTCTCGGTACTCCATGTCTAGGACCTGTGGGCCTCGAGACATAATCTCCTTAGTTATCCCTAAAATGGGGGATAACACACCCAACTCATGGGAATTCACACGTTCACCTTGTGCTCAGCCACAGGTACGTGTAAATCAATAGATCTTCTTTCTCACTGCGTTACACAAGAGAATCATTTGAAGTTCTTCTCAACTCTCTATAAGGAGGAAGCCATCACCACGTTCCAGTTCTGTCTCAAATAGGAACCACACACCCAACTCAGGGGCTCTCTCTCAGGTCTGTGTCCTAGAGGATGTCTCACGCAGCTGTAATCATCAACATGAAGCACACCATATATATACATCCATCTCAAACTAGTTTTCCCCGGGGGGGTTTTATCTAGGGTCATGTTGACCAAAAATACCTGTTTATTTTCATGTATGTTAGTGTTTAGAACAATATTATTTTAGCACTAAAAGATCTCTAGGTGTGTTATATAGCTTATGGTATGAATGTGCTAACATCTTGTGACAAAACTACATGCTAGAGCACCCATTTGGCCTATGTAACCGTAACAAATCGACGAAGAAGTTATTGAACAGTTTGCTGTCCTAAAAAAGCAACAAACCATTGTTAGACAGTTGAAACTTAGACCCAACTTGAGGTCAAAGACAGACCTAGTTGTCAACTTGATAGGACCTGGAAAATCTTCACAACCCTCTTGGGGCATCTAGACATCATACAAAGACCTCCCAAGTTGGGGTAACTTTTACCCAACTTCTTCCTTTCTTCTATCCATTGTAAGCATGCCCAAAGAGAGTCTCTTGGGCTTGCACTTCTCCAAGTTTATTTAATTTTCTGCAATTTATTTTCCAAGTTTGCCTACACCTAGCAAAGTGTTTGGCCCAGCCAACCATGCTAAATTGTATGGCTAGATTTTAGAATTCAATTTCAACATTGTTTTATTTTCTTGTTTTCCCCAATTGTCCTTAAGACAAGGTTGTGTGGCTAGGATCTCTTTTATTTCCAAGTCATTCATTTACATGCTTTATTTTTACCCACTTGGGCACAAACCCGGTAGGCTTTGTCCTCCACCTTGTGCACTTGTTGTGGTTGCAAGTAGCTTAGATTTATTTTCAAGTCTTTATTTATTTATTGTTTGTCTACACCTAGCAAAGTGTTTGGCTCAACCAACCATGCTAAATCGTAAGGTTTGGTAGATAGTTGATGGTTATTTTCTTCTATTGTTCAAGCTCATGTGATTATTTTCTAGTTTTAGAAGCTCATCTTTTATTTGCCTAAGCCCATGGGGGCATAGCTCGTTTACTTGCAATTCATTTCCTTTCAAGTCCTTGCAATTAAATTTTCTTATAGGTTCTTGTAATCTACTCTCTCTTTCAAGTTTTTGCAATTTACTTTTTGTCAAACACTTTTACTTTCAAGCACTTAACTTAATTAATCCTTAAGAGGTTTAATTTATCTTAGATGCACAGGGGTTCAATATAACTAGTTTAATTAGATCACCTATCACTGTACGAACTTTGCTATAAAAAAAGGGACTTATGGAGGTGACAGGGGGTGCTAGATCAGGGATGGTCTCGAATCTCATGGCACTAGGTGTCCCCCTTGTTGAGAACCCTTGTTTCCCGGATTGACCTGTAGATCTAGGGTAAGGCCTTGTTTTCCTTACTTATTGAGCACCCAATAGTCCTTTTGGCACAAGCAGGGAGAGTTTTAGGGAAGTCAACTAGTCTAGGATTCAACTTCATCTAATGAACTTAATCAATCTAAAATTTATTCAAGCAACCTTGGTTTAATCTCACACTTTATTTTGTGGTTCATGCTCTTTATTTTTGCAAGTTACTTTCATTTCATGTTATCTTAAAGCAATTTTATTGAGCATTGTGGATGGTTGATTATTGTGCTTAGGAGTTGCACATCTTTTGCCCGTGGAGGCTTCATTTCATGCTTTATCTCTTCTCTTTTGAAGTTGCGCATTAGCTCGTGGAGGCTCTCTTTGTTGGTCTTTCATCTCTTTAAATTGTGCATTGGAGCCATTGATCAACCCCCTTGAAGTTGCGCACCTCTTGGGGCACTTCATTGTTTGGGTTTGTTGAGTTGTTGTGTTGTGGATGTAATCTTGAGCTATCTCCTTTCATTCCTGCAAGATCAAATCAATTAGAGTTAGTTCATACATCGCTCTACTTAACCTTAGATCTAGTAAATGCTTGCTTGCTTTTTTCATTTGTCAATAGTTGTATATTGTTGTATCATCTACTAATTCTTTGCATTCTTATTTTTGTTGATAGTTGTTTGTATCTAGTTCAATTGTTAAGTTTTGTAAATAAATTCTTTTGTATCCAATTGTAAAGTTTTCTAAAGTCACTCTTCTCTTTTATAACTTTAGTTGACCCCTTTGCCCAACCTTAGGCACTAGTCTTAGTTGTCTTAGGGAAAGGCTTGTCTTTGCATTGAAAGTTTTGCATCTGCATTGTTTGCCTCTCATTTAGGCTAGTTTCCCCCTTCCCTTTAACAAATTAAAATTAACTCTTAGATTTCACCTAATAACTCACATAGTAACTAGGGTCTACCCCCCTTGGCTTCCCTAGGAGTAAGCCTAGACGGAAGAAGTTCAAGTCGAGGTGACAGTGGGCTTGAACTTAGGCATTGTGCCTCCAAGGGCACACTAAGTGGATTGGACTTAGTCCATGTTTGCAAATGTGTATAAGGAGGGAAACATGAGGGTCCAAGGGTTTCCAAGTATGTTGAGTAACCTGTAAATGGTGAAATACCTACCCGAGACACAAGAAAAACCACTCTGCAATGATGTATGTTAGTTGGATCAACAAGTTTACCCCGTTTTTCCTTAATTTGCAGCAATAGATAACAATATATATCAGCAATAATAAGGTACTATAAGCTGCTCAATAAATGTTAAAGATCAAGTAAAAGTACAAGAGAAAGACTAGTTAATGACTAGCTAAACTCAAGATGAAAAACCAATATTCTAGCATACAAAGATAAGGCTGTTGTAAACACTTGTCTGCAGCAAATTATATCAGATTTATGGATGTAACATTCAATGTCTTGCAGCAAGAAAATTAGCCACTGAAATCCCCTCAAACTTTGCCAAAAAGTGTGCTAGACCAAGAAGAATAAGTGTGCAAACTTTCAGCAAAATCCAATGGTTGATAAGGGAGTTATTCAAGCAAATGAGTTAGGGTTTTTGTATCCCTAATGGCTGAAGATGTAATTTTATAAGGAAAGCAAGAAGTGTCGGCAACCTAAGGCCTCAAGCATCCAAATCCTAGAAAGCAATTTGCTAGAAAGTAAGGGATTTTAGGCCCTAGCGAATCTTCTTTCCTTAGACAATTAAGATAATGTATTTAGAGCAACAATGACTAGATAATGGTTTCTAAAGTGCTAGTATTTAGGGCTCTAGTATCTAGGTCAAAATCACCTTAGTGAAGTCTAGCAAATGAAGAGCAAAGAAGTAGCAATTTAAGTTCTTTTCTCCTAGGGTTTGTCAAGCAAGCAATTTCATAATCTTTAACATGAATAAACAAATATACCATAACCATTCAAATGAAATGAAGAATTGCAGATTTACTTACTTCACCAAGAATAATCAAGCAATAAAACCCTAGATTGCCAAGTAACTTCACCAAAAAATGATCCAAGCTGCAAATTTTAGCCTCCAAGACAAGTGCGCCTCCTTATTTCAGCCAATAACTCCCAAAAAAGGCACAAATTTCAGACCACACTTATTGTGTGATGAGTGATGATGAAAAATGAGAGTACTTTCTCTCTATTTATACAATATCAATGACCTTTAATTAATTTTAGGTCATAAAAAGGCCAACCTGGCCAAATTACATCAAAAATCCAGTTCTTACATAAATAAGAGTAATTAACCCTTGAAATCATCTCCAAGGGTGACGTCATTCCCTTCTAGGGTGACATTGAGATCCTAGGGTGGACTGTTGGGCCCCATATGCAGAACGTTTGGCCTCCAAAGGCCTTGGATGATGCCACACTTTCCAACCAACACACAACTGCCCTCATAAATGCAAACCCTAGCTCTGGATGACATCCAAGGTCACAATGATGACGTCATGGGCTCTCAAAGGTCAACGTCCAGGTGGAAGAGCAAGATCCCCTTGGGTCTAGGTCTACCAGAGTGTCTCAAGGGCAATGTCCTCCTTTCTTCCTGGTGCAAGTCTTTGATGTCTCTCTGCTTCTGGTTGGGGTCACAACATCCATCTGTGGGCTTTCAACCCCATGGAGGTCCGAGCTAATCATTCCCCCACGTGTACCTGTCCATCGGGCAAGGTCCTACAGCAACAAAAAGTATGCCTTCCAAGGGTTCATAAGTCACAGGGATCATAACATGTAAATCACATCCAATAATCAAATTACCCAAACATGTGCATCAAACCCCCCTTTACCCAGACAAATGCTCAAAGACATTATGCAATTTAACAAGTCAAGTTTGGAGAAGGTCTCAAGGTGTCCTATTGGGGTGTTATGCAATTTAACAAGTCAAGTTTGGAGAAGGTCTCAGGGTGTCCTATTGGGGTGTTATGCAATTTAAATATTCAAGTTTGGAGAAGGTCCTAGGTGAGAACTAGTCTAGGTCATGTAAGTGCGTATGAGGTGGCGTGGGGTAAGTGTTTGGGCATGGGGTGCAGTGATAACAGAGAAATGTAGATCTTACCTGTGGGTGCCTTTGTAGAGGGCGAGCTGCACCTTGTAATTGATGCCATTATTTCCTAGCCTATTCAATGCCTTTTATTCTTAGTTTTATTGTTTTTTATCTTTTTCTTTTATGCTTCAAGGGAAGAGCTGAGGGACACTGTCCTGGCTTGGTGACCAAGGGTGACAACGTTACCCACAAGTATTTCATGGAGATGAGAATGTTGGCTTGTGATGAGACCCCCTTTCTCTTGCCTATGCCACCAATAGCCACTACCATGGTTTGGTGACCAGATAGATAGTAGTGCCATACCGCTACATGCTCATGGTCATAATAGGCCGACTCATGATGAGACCTCCCATCCACCAACTAATACCTTGAGTGTCTATTTATCTTATGGGTTCCCTTTTCTTACCGAGAAGCCTTTTATTGCTTTCTTGTGAATCCCTGGGAGAAGCATCTCAAAGGTTTCATTTTGGCTTTTAACTCTTGCCAGCTACTTTTACCCTCTGGGCCTTTATCCCCTTCTTCCCACGAGGCAAGGTACAACCCTTCCTAGTGTGGCAAATCCCAATGCCCGAACAAAGGTAGGGGGAAATGAGAGGAATAAAGATGGAAAGTGGTAAGTATGGAGGGAAAGGATGATGACCTTTCATAGACCCACCCAGTGGCAACCCATCCTAAAGGGAGACTAACTTGCTAGGGCATCATGTCACCCTCCTAGGTATGTACAAGTTAAAGAGCATAATTTCCAAGCAAACGTTATGAAATGAAGGAGAATTCAGTGCAACATATTCAAGTGCTTCAATAATCAGAGTGGCACATACCATGATACCCGGACTCATTACCTCATGGAGCAAGACTTACTGCTACTTTAGGACCAGGTTAGTGGGATGGATACTGCTGCTGCTGATAGATGGGCTGCACTGAAGAAAAGAGGGTCCCTTCGGGGCCATGCTCAAGTCATCTGACTCTCGACACTCCATGTCTAGGACCTGTGGGCCTACAGACATGATCTCCTTAGTTATTTGTAGGATAGGGGATAACAGTGCCCAAGGCACAAGGAATACAATCCACTTTGCTAGAAGTAAAAATGACCAAAAATCACGTTTCCCAATGCAATATTTTATTTCTCCAGTGCAATAATAAATGACTAGTGCTCTTAATTATTGGGTTAATGGGGTCATGAAAAGAAAGAGCTAGAGAAGCTACCTCCTTGGGTGTGTAAGCCCTTTTACTTTCCAAGGTAAGGTTCTCTAGCTAGGGTTTAAGCTAAGAGGGTGTATGCCCTTATACTTCTCTTAACAAACCCTTGTTTAACCAATAACATGAAGCATAAAATGATGAATACTATGGTGCGGGTGTATGCCCTTATACTTCCCACCTAGCTCCTAGCACAATGACCTTGACTTGAAACAAATGATAGCATGAGAGTAAAAACCATACCAATTCAAGGAAAAATGCCAAGATAATCCACCACAATAGTAAGAGATAAGCCTTCCAAGGCTAGCGCATCACTTCCATCAACCATAACATCAAGAGATAACCATAAACAAGAGCCAAGAGAGACAAATTTGCCAATGATAGCAAAAATTTCAGACCAATTCTTCTCACAATGAGGGAGAGTTATGTTAAAATGAGATCTTATGATCTCTTATTTATACAAATGTCACCAAGGTGACTTGTCCACAAATTAAGGGGTAAAACACAAGATTAGGGGTCAACAACCATAATCATGCCCCGTTTACAAAGTAATTCGTTTAAAATTCACTTTTGCACATAAGAAAACCCTAATTTTAGAAGGACGCCACCCCTTTAGGCCCTTTAGGGGACGTGTTGGCATTAGGAGCAAGTCGTTGGTGTAGAAGGAGGGTGTCTAGGCTTGCCAAAGACACATGTCAAGTATCCAAGTTACTTCCTTCATGGTCAAATCCCAATTCTCCTCAAAACGTCCAACTGCCAATGCATCAACCACACCACCAAACCCTACCCCCACTAGGTGACGTCATGCCTCTAGAAGAGACGCTTTTCCTCTCCTAGGAAAAACTTTTGGCATGTGGGGGCTAGGTTATGTCGTCCAAGTCATCTTTAAGGCCTTCCAAGCTTGATCTTTCTGATCTAGCATGCGGGCCCTTGACATCCAACCTGTGGGCTTGTAGCCCCATGGAAGCCCAAGCTAGGCTTGTTCTCCCAAAACTGTCCACCAACTAGGTCCTGCAAAGACAAATAAGCACGCCCTCCAAGGATCTCAATTCATAACATCATGATAAGTGAATCCAATCAATAAATAAGCCGTCTAAGCATGTGCATCAAAGATCAATATATCAAACAATTAGTTGCTCAAAGACACTATGCGACTTGTCAAGCTTGAATATGGGAGGGTTAATGAGGTGTTCTATAGGGAAGATATTTCCCTAGGTCAAGGAGAGCTTCCAAGAGATCCCTCTCTAAGCCATGTAAAGTGAATGAAGTGGTTGGGGTAAAGACTCAATGGGCATAGGGATCTCGATGGTGCACTCCTTCCTCCATTGCCAAACCAACCATCAAGAAGCAAGGCCTCTATACTTTGCTGCCTACCCCTAGTTGACCTTGGGAATCCATCTCCATGGATTACATGTCGGGCCTTCATTCTACTAAGAATGGGGTAAAGACTCAATGGTGGACTACTTCCTCCATTGCCAAACCAACCATCAAGAAGCAAGGCCTCTATACTCCGCTTCCTACCCCTAGTCGACCTTGGGAATCCATCTCCATGGATTACATGTCGGGCCTTCCTTCTACTAAGCATGGGGTAAAGACTCAATGGTGCACTGCTTCCTCCATTGCCAAACCAACCATCAAGAAGCAAGGCCTCTATACTCCGCTGCCTACCCCTAGTCGACCTTGGGAATCCATCTCCATGGATTACATGTCGGGCCTTCCTTCTACTAAGCATGGCAATGACTATGTTTTTGTGGTTGTCGATAGATTCTCGAAGATGTCCATTACGATGGCCTGGAAGAAGAATATCACAGCAGAAGTCACTGCTAAACTCTTCTTTGAACGAGTATGGGTACACTTTGGGATCCCACACTCTATCATCTCAGATTTGGACAGTAGGTTCCTCAACACATTTTGGTCCAGCCTCTGGTTGATGCTAGACACCAAGCTCACCAAGTCCAAAGCTTTCCATTCACAAACTGATGGCTAGACAGAGGTCGTCAATCGGATGATCGTACACATTTTGCACATGTACAACTTAAAGCATCCACGCACATGGGATGAGAGCCTCCCCTATGTACAACACAGCTACAACCGGGCTCTCCATAGCTCAACCAGCCACAACCCCTTTTAGGTGGGCATGGGATTGCAGCCACTATGTCCCATTGACATAGCCATGCCATTTGCGGCTACTCAGGTAGATTCAACTCATGTCCAGTCTGAGGTTGACAAGGCAAACAATTTCATTGAGTGCATTCAGCACATCCGCCAACAGGTTCATGACATCTTGGACAGAGCCAATGCTAAGTACAAGCAGCGACATGATCAACATCGAGTGCCACACAACTTCCAGGTGGGTGACAAAGTGTGGCTACATTTGCAAAATGAGCGCCTCGCTGGACCCCACCGCAAGCTTCGCCCACTCCGATATGGGCCATACACCATCACCAAGGCTGTAGGGGACAATGCCTTTGAGCTCAGTATTCCACCATTCCTTGGTATGCACCTAGTGTTCAATGTGGACCACCTTCGACCCTACTTTCCACCGCTACTAGACACATCCGACATGGTAGAACAACTCACACCAACAGAGTTAAATCCAGACTGCCTGGAACAAGCCACAACTGATCAGATCATGGATACACAGATCAAGCGCACCTGACAACAAAGGATACCGCTATATCGAGTTGTCAAAGTAGGCCAAATCCTTCACCAAGGCAAGTGGCTCACCAGGGACCAAGTTCAACAGAAGTTTCCTCATCTCATGGAGGAACTCAACGCAATGGGGACCATTGCTTCCTAAGGGGGGAGGAATGATCCAGGTGGATATTGGTGGCCACCCACCTATTCCACTTGGACCCCCACCATTGCTTCTTTCAATTTTTTAGTTTCCGCATAGTTTATTATTTTTAGCAGTTTTTCGGGTCCTGAACTTTCGGAGCCGTTTTGAGGCCCTAAACGACGCTTTTTGGGAAAGCAGGGAGCAACATGGAGATTCCTTCGATGTTTTTCACATCAAAAGTGTAGTCCTCGGATAGATATTTCTAATGAGGTATTGAGCGCGTCAAACGGAGATCGTATGCGAAAGTTACGTCCTCGGGAAGTTGATGTACCAATTTACCCAAACGGGGCCCATAGTCTTGGCGTTTCATCTCCTAGGGTTAGGTCTTTGGATGTTTATGGTTTTCCATTGTTTCTCAATAGTAAATAGGCCTTCGAGCCTCATTGTAACACAGTTCAGAGGCCAGTAGTTGCCACATCTCTTCTCAGAGATAAGCTATCAGCGCCCTACCTAGTTTATTTCCATTCTGTCTGTAAGCATATTTCAGTCATTTGTTATTAATGAAATGAAGTTTTATTTCCATTGCATCTCTGCGTTTATGTGTATTTTTGTATTTCATTGTGTTCCTGCATAAATCTGGATCACAACCCCTCTGGGCCTTCAGCTCCTTCTTCCCATAGAATGAGGGACAACCCCTTCTTGGGTCAATAGACCCTAAAATCCCAAGAAATAAGGAAATGGAGGGGAACAATGATGGAAAGTATGGTCGTTAATAGTACAATGGCTCATTAAGGGAGTTTCCATTAGCAAACCCATCCCCAAGTAAAACCACTTACTAGGGCACAATGTCAACCACCAAGGTGAAGTAGGGAAAAAGGCACATATCATGAAATCTAGAGCAATCTAAGATACAACATAATCAAATGGCTTAAATATTGAAATGATGCTCACCATAATACTGACTTGTACCTCATGGAGCAAGGTCCACTGCCTTCCAGAAGCCAACTGGTGTGGTGGATTCCATCTGCAAACCTGTGACCATCTGTGGTGGTGAGTGGGTTTTCCATTTGTGCAAAAGGGTACTGTTGGTCATGTAGTCTCTCAGCACTCCATATCTGCAACTTGAGGGCCTTGAAACATGATCTCCTTAGTTATCTACAAAATGGGGATAACAGGTGGTAGCCGAACGTTTCCAAGAGATAAGAACACCTACAAAGAATGATGTACTTGCCTGAGACACAAGAACAAGTCGTATGTATAATGTTAGGTGGACAAACAATTTAGGCTTTTTGTCCCTAATTGCAGCAATAAACAACAATGTATATCAGCAAGAAAGTAAGTATAAAAGCTGCTAAACAATCGCTAAAAGTCCAACAAATGATGCAAGAGATAAGCTAGACAAACACTAGTAATCCTCAAGTATGAAAGTATATGACTTTAGCAATGAAACAAGGCTGTAATAAAAGGTTCTTGCAGATATATTTTGTAGCCTTATGGCTGTAGCAAACAAGTTGTTACAGCAGTAAATCCAACCAACAAACTCAGAAAGAGTCCACCCAAAAGTTGTGCTAGGCCAAGTAGATAAATGTGGCAAAGTGTGTTAGGGTTTTTGCAGCCCTAATGGATGTAGATGAAGATTTATAACAACAATAGGAAATACCCCTTTAGAGGGGATGCCCTAGTGGCTAAGAGCTACACTAGGCACAACCAACAAAACCCAAATTGTAGAAAATTGAAATGGCCAAAAATCACTTTTCCCAATGTGCTATTTTATTTCTCCAATGCAAAAAAGTAAATGATTAGTGCCTTGACTATTCGGTTATGGAGTCAAAGAATGAGTTAACTATACTACTTCCTTGGGGGTGTAAACCCTCTTACTCCCCAAGGCAAGTAAAGCTAATTAGGAAAATGCTAGAAGGGTGTAAGCCCTTTTACTTCTCCTAGCACTTCCTTAACCAACAAATTATTTCCAAGAAAAAATATCAATGAGCTTAGTGGGGTTGTATGCACTTATACTCCCCAAGAAGCTCAACTAGTTAACCTTGCAACTAATAAAAAGAGACAATAACAAGATGAAACCCTTCAACTAGAACAAGAATCAACCAGATAAACTTCTAGTTTACCAAGAGTTATCCACCAATATACAAGAGAAATGCTTCATAGGAGGTAGCGCACCACTTCCTTCCACCAATAGAAAAGTATACCATGACAAATGCAAAAGAGAGAGAAAATTTCCCAAGGGTAGCGAAAATTTCAGCCAAGTACTTCCAACAATGGGAGAGTCATGTTATGAAATGAGATTCAGATGATCTCTATTTATACAAAATGTTTAAAACATAGTTTTTCCACTTAATTAGTTTAAAACATAAGATAAGGGGTCAACAACCCTTATCTTTCCCCTTTACACAAATAATAATATTTAATTTACACTTTTGCACATTAGAAACCCTAAAACAAGATGAAGTCACCCCTTTAGGGAGACGTTTTGACACTTTCCAAGTTGTTGGAGGAGAAAGTGGAGGTCGTTGGGGCTCCTAGAGCCTCCTCTTCATGCGCCAAGGTCAATCCATGCCTCCTCTGGTGAAATCATGCCAAGTGTCAATGGACAACAACTCCATTACCACCAACCCTAGCCCTAGGTGACGTCAAGCCCCAAAGAGTGACGTTTTTCCCCTCCTAGGCAATTCATTTGGCATGTGAGGGCTAGTGTAGGTCCTCCAAGGTGTCTTCCAGGCCTCCAAAGGCAAGTTATTGTGATCCAACATGTGGGCCCTTGGCATCCAACTTGTGGGATTCAAGCCCCATGGAAGCCCAAGCTAGGCTTGTTCCTCCAAAAATGTCCACCAAACAAGGTCCCGCAAAACAAATGGGTACGCCCTCCAAAGATCTCAAGTCAAAATATTATGGCAAGTGAAAACCAAATCTAATAAACAAGGAATCTAAAAATGTGCATCAAAATTACCTCATCAAATTAAAGAAATGCTCAAAGACCCTATACAAATGACCAAGTTTAGGTATGGGAGGGGTGTCATAAAAGTCCTATTGGATAAACCAAAACCTCAAGTAGGGGATGCTCCCAATGGTGCCCCTTCAAGGTCATGTAGTGGATGATGAGGTGGATAGGGGTTTAGACTTCATAGGTCAATGGGTTTCATGACATACAAGGGCTTGTATTGTCTCATTTATGGGTTCCTTTGTAGAGGGTGTGTTGCACCTTCTTTTTTAATGCATCCTTTTTCCAAGCCCATTCATTGCCATTAATTAATTAATAGTCCAAAAACTTAGGTACTCTCTTGAGTGAAATCGATTAGCTTGGGGGGAAACACCACAAGGCCCACTTGAAGCTAGAGGTACACAAAGTGCCATATGCAAAGAAAGAAAGGGACACCGCATGAGTGTACACACTATTAATGTTTATGCCATTATTATGGTTCTTTGCATTTCAATAGATAAGAACATCATAAGAACAAGATCACTGAGAAATACACATTCACAAGAGACACAACATTTATCCTGGGAAACCCTCTAGGGGAAGAAAACCCAGCAAAAACTTCCTTATCATAAATAGC
>JASDQU010711689.1:3294-13938 GCA_032191745.1 Picea mariana
TGGAGTGAAGGAGGTAGAGTATTTGGGTCATATTGTATCTCATGAAGGTGTCAAGGTAGACCCTAACAAGATTAAGGCCATGATGGACTGCCTGATTCCCAAAACATTGAAGAATCTTAGAGGAGTTTTGGATTTGACAGGTTACTATCACAAGTTTGTTCGGCACTATGGAAGAATAGCAGCACCTTTAATAACACTAACTAAGAAGGATGAGTTTTCATGAACTCCAGAGGAAACTAAAGCTTTTGAACAACTTAAAGAGGTGATATTTAAAGCTCCTGTCTTGACCACTCTAAACTTCACAAAAAACTTTATTATGGAATGTGATGCCTCATGAAATGGAATTTGTTTTGTCCTAATGCAAGAAGAAAGGCCCTTGGATTTTGAAAGTTGACCACTCAAGGGAAACGACTTACACAAACCCATTTATGAGAAGGAAATGATGGAAATACTACATGCATTGAAGAAATGGCATCCTTACCTAATAGGTAGCCACTTCAAGGTGAAAACATATCATGATAGTCTTAAATACTTCTTGGAACAAAGACTATCTTCAGAAGAACAACAAAAATGGGTAACCAAGATATTGTGTTATGATTTTGAAATCATCTATAAAAAGGGGAATCAAAATGTTGTGGCAGATGCACTCTCAAGAAAGGATGAAGATGTTGATGCCTTTCTCTGTGCTATCTTGATCATCCAACCAGATTGGATAATAGAAGCAAGGGATGAATGGAATAATGACGAAAAAGTGTGGACTCTCATTCAAAGGTTGTAGCAGGATTCGAGTGCATCAGATAGATTTACATGGAAAAATGATTCACTATGGTAGCTGAACCCTTTTGCTTGAGATTTATCAATTGGCTAAAGAAGGTATTGCTCCTTGTATCCTCATAGTGTGCTATCATTTCTTCCATGAAAATTGTCCTAGTGACGAGTGGTTTGCTAGAACAAAGCCATTGATACCATACAAATTTATTAGGTTCTAAATATAAATAAGTAATTCATACCTTTTGTGTATGTGACACATTATGTAGATCAAATAATTTCTCCATCTGAGGTATCCATGTGATTGGGTCCTTGCTATGAAAATTCCTCATGTCAATCTTAGGAACGTGGTTGGTATTCAACCCAAAGTTGGAGTTTCTCCATTCTTGATTCACCTTCCTTTTGTCCTCATCATGAATTTCATGGGATTTATTTTCACTTTCAGGTGTCTTCTCTGTTACGAAATTTTTCAATACTTCCATGATCTCCTCTTTTAAACCATCCATCTTTGCCTCCAACTTAGCTTCCATCTCTTGTAGTTCACCTTTTGTTGCTATCTTATTTTGTAAATCATTTATGTCCCTAAACATTTCTTCACTTTCTTCAAGAGTCCAAGTAGGATTGTCTGGAGGATTATTTGGTGTAGAAGTTCCCTTTTTGGGTGGCACATTGGCTGAGTATCACTTTTGAACCTTGATTTTGAGGTGGTTCTGCTAGACAATATTTCTTCTGTTGTATCTCCCAAGTTTCGTCCCTTCTGTGTATGAAACTTTTTTTTATGTAGTTCTCTAATATTTATTCTCTGCAATGCCACAGGTCTGATCAAAATAGGATGTGCAAAGTGGAATTTACGGTAACTTCCCCACAACTTGCTGATTTTTGTCCTTTCCAGGAGATCTCACTTGTATAGTGTGCCCCGCACAAAATAATTGATATAAAATTTTGAAACTCATACCAGAAATACTAAAGACTATCCACTATCAAAAGAAATGAGTCCCACTCAATTTGGATACTCTAGGAAGAAGTTATGATTTTTTTACCTAGAACACCTTCTTGAGACTAGTCAATAGGACTAGTCAGATACCCTATCTTCCATCGGGTGTATCTACAAATTTAAGATGACACAGAATTTTAAATTTTTACCATAGATACCTTAGTAATTTTTGTGAATATGATCCGCAGTTCAAGGTCTGAAATGTTACAAAAAAAAAATTATAGTGAAAATTCCGCAATGACTTAGTTCAGTATGATTCCATAACTCTATCTTGTATAGGCTGTATATCTGAAAGTATAAGGCCTCGGGAACTGAAATTTTAACCCAACATACCTTGATCTGTATGATAAATATCCTTCAAGCCGTTCCTTCTGAAACATTGTAGAAAAAATGTTATAGTGAAAATTCCAAGGTGTCTCAGATGTAGCAGTGAAACCCCAAGACCTTGAGCTCTGATACCATATGTTAAGAACAAAATATCAATATAGCATAGAAAAACCTCAGAAAAAGTACTCAACACCTTGAAAAAAAGATAATTTCAGATAATAAGCCTCTTCGAGGGGGAAACCTCCTTTTACCCCACTTAAATGTTCAAGTACAAGATGATTCCAAATGAAAATGTCTGCTTGGTATATATAGGAGACTAGGAGGTATAATTACAACTAATGGAATAAAATTGACATAAATAAATTAACATTACTATTGTAATATGCCCCAATTAAGGGGTAATGAGCCAATATTAGGGCTTAACAATTTCAGAGTACCTCACTAAATGGAGGAAACTACCAGATGAAGATTCCACTTGGGAAGATGAGTCTTTTATACAGAAGCATCTAGAGTTACTCAAGTGTTGCGGACAACACTTGTCTCAAGGGGAGGGGCATGTTAAGCCCTAATATTGGCTCATTACCCCTTAATTAAGGCATATTACATTAGTAATGTTATTTTATTTATGTCGGATTTATTCCATTAGTTGTAATTGTACCTCCTAGTCTCCTATATATACCAAGGAGACATTGTCATTTGGAATCATCTTGTACTTGAACATTTAAGTGGGGTAAAAGGAGGTTTCTCCCTCGAAGAGGATTATTATATGAAATTCTCTCTTTCTCAAGGCGTTGAGTACTTATTATGAGGTTTTCCTATGCTATATTGATATTTGGTTCCTAACATCTGAGGTGAATCTCGACCGTTGATCTTAATATCCAAATGATCTAGGTTGTCAATTCTACAAACTTCATAGTTTCCATGAAAACATGAAATTCGGCCTCCTAGGAAAATTTGTAATCATGTAACCTATAGATCGATGTCATTAATCATTTCCTAAATAATTCTAAGTGAAAATTTGACTTGACTTTGCTCAAAAATTGGGGATTTCACTTTATTTTTAAAAATTTCCCCAAACTTGACAAGGATCAAATTATGCAATAGGGAATTTTCCAAATTTTCACTAGTCTTTTACCCATACAGGTGCGGTGTTGAACCAAATTATTTGACACCAAACTGTAACATACTCAACCTCAAAGTTGAGTCCCATTGCTATTGTTTTTAGCTCTAATACCAATTTAAATGTGAAAAAATACACAACATGTCATACAAGATAATGTAACTACCCATGACAATTTAAAACATGAATGAAATTGATTTAAACATGTGCATTAAGAATTAAACACACACAACAAAATTCAACCACATCAAACATATATTCGAATGCAACATTTAACCATAACAAGTAACAATAAATAAGACAAAAATTCAGAGTGAATTGCACAACAATTAAGCTCAATATTCAACATAATTAAACACAGTGAATATGAGAAATTATCTTTACAAATATGAAACCTACTACAGAGGAAGGAAATTCCACCCAACCATAGACTTTCTGCACAAGTTCTCAACACCAATTCACCCCCAATATGGGGCTAGGAATCTAAAAGAAAGGATGTCCAGTAAAGGTGTCTATTGTTCACTCACAACAACTAAATTCCTATAGACATTCCAATCGACCAGTTCTCTTTCCCCTCAAACTGCACAACCTAAGGAATGGGATCCTCTTCTCTACCATGCAGTCCCTCGAGATATCCCACTCCCCTTCAGGGCTCTAGCATTGGTTGGAAAAAATGTCTCTCTACTAGGGACTCCAGGAACTCTAGTTGTAATAGGAATAATAACATCAACAACTCTCTTGCTCATTTGGAAATTCTTATACAAAAATCTCACTCACATGCCTAACAATAGTCTTCTTCATGCAATTATTAGCTCCAAGAGTTTTCCACAAAATCCATTATGGCTCCCTAATATCTCCCAACTCTCCACACATATTTTCCTTCATTTTTCGTCACTGTAAATATTGCTCTCTTTTTTGATACAAATTTCATTTTCTCCCATGTATATTGATTCTTCCAATTCCTAAAGTTCATTGTACTCAAGCCCATGCTCTCAATAACTATGTGAGGTCACTTTACACACCAACCCTCTTACATCTATTTAATGATTTGGCTTTGGAACACTCAAAAAGAAAATAGAAGGTTCATAGTAAATAATTCAGAAAGATGGTTTGGGTTTAATAGGCATGGAAACTCCCCCTTCGACCACCTTCTCTTGTGGAAACTTAACCCCCATTTCTTCGTTCCAAACCATTTGTAACTGACAGTACATTTTATTTATTATTTTCAATATAAACCATTTAGATATTACATTGTTGGGCTTGGAACCATACAACATATTTACATTATATATCACTAAAATAGAGATTAAAAATGCAGATGTTACAGAGGAAGAAACACACCACTTTATATAAGATTAAAACTCACCTTCTTGACAAAACCATATACCACTTGACCCTACCATTTTCTATATGGATCAAACTAATTAAAAGATCGGATATAATAGTCTCCTGTGATAAACCATAAACAATAGGGACTAAAGATGAGTGAAATTATACATTATATTATTGAAAGTGAGAACATTTATAGGAAATGATATTGGTTCATTCTCAACTTTATTTTTTTAAATCATTTAAACTAAGATTTCTGACATTTTTATATCATATCAATTTCTACTTATTATTCTTTTAACCATTATAATATTAATATTAAAAAAAAAATTCGTGGTGGAATTTGCGGGGAACAAGGTGTTCATTTTTTATTTTATTTTATCCCGGAGGACATATTGAGATAATATTTTCTTGGAGTTTAGGCAGTTCCACTAATAATTAAGCCGAATAATACACCCTCCTTCAAGGGGTTCAATTAGCCAAGGAGAACTAGATTCAACAACTTGTCAACCTAGGAGATTCCATGAATACTATAAGAATCTTGGTTAAAGGGGTCTTTCCATGAGATACTCACTTGAGTAATATTTTCAAAAAAATAATAAATGTTCTAAGAGAGTCTCCTCGAGTATAATTTTTCCATTTCATGCGGGAGAATAAAAACTTGGCAGACACACAAGACAACTTAGCCAAAATGAATCCAAAAGTAACATTTAGGATTAATGGGAGATTATCCAACAACCCAATTCCCTAATTAATGAAGGTTATATAAAAAACTCATCGATACATCACTATATCCCTCCATCTCACATGAGATATCTTATCATCCTCAGCTGATATCACTTAGATGTTTGGTTCACTTGGTCATGGTGGGATAAAGTACAGAACATTCAACATTTTTGTTACGCAAGAAAGGATTCATTGTGTGAGAGGGTTAATTGACAAGATGGATTCAGGAAATAGAGAATTGCAAGGACAACATTTCCATCAGTTCATAATTACGGCAGTTCATGGAGCTCTTAGAGTAGGCTCACCTTCCCCAACTTTGTGTTATTCTTATGTTGGGATTATGGAGATACAACTCATTAAAATTGCATGGAGGAAAGAAATATTGGGTATGGTATCCATTTTGGGCCTTGAGGATCACATCTTCATTGGGGAGACAAGGGTTTTGGAAGGAGGAATTAATTTTGTTTTTAATTATATGAGTTTGTGATTACATAGTTGGAGGCTTATGAATTATTCTATGGTTTTGTGGTACACAAAAAGAGACCATGGTCCTAAGGTCTCACAGGCGGTCTCTCGTGGGAATTGCAAGCACTCGTATGTTGGTTCTTTCTGATTCCTTTTCCATGAGAAATTCATAGCACAAAATTAAAGCGTTGTTATCAGGAAGACATTGGCAGTCGATAAAGGGAATCACATTCTATCCCACTCCAACAATCAAGGTAGGAGCCCTCTGTTAATATTGGTGAAAATTCCTCGAGGTCATTTTAAGCCTCAGGAACAATAGGATGACAATGAAGAACTATGGAAATCTATCAAAAAAGTTCAAATTTTCTTTCAGGGATTATCCACTTAGGTCTCTTTGATTTTGGACATTCTTATTCAACATTGGGAAGCTATGAGACAACAATATGATGAGGTTGTTGTCATTTGGTCTCTAGTAGAACACATGCATGACTATATGGAACCAGTTCCCATGGTACCTGAAGAATATCCCTCCACCAATGGCTCCTCCCCTCCCGTCGAAAGGCCCACTCTAGACCTGAATAGTCATGTTCATGACACATATGCAAAAGAGAAAGATTCTCCAGAAAATTTCCAATCAGGTAATTAATGTTTTTTAAATTGATATGTATATTGGGCATCTTTTTACAATATTCATTACCAAATTTTGGAATGTAAATATCTCCAGAGGAGATCAAAAAGTCCGCGAGGTAGATATGATCATGTTAGATCTATTCAAGCAATTTTGGACTCGCCTATGGGCATACTGTTAAATATTTTGTATTCCTCATGCTTTGGCCACAACCTCTTTTTGATTAATATAATATTTCTCAGATTTTGTTAAAAAAATATTAAAACATTTTTTTATAATAATTTATAATATGTAGGGAATTTACACTCCTTAGATTCTAGAAGTCAAATTGCTACGAGGAAGAGTTCATTATCCCACAAACAAGAAGATCTCATACAACAAGTTAGTGTTGGACATAACTGTAAAGTTATATATATATATATATATATATATATATATATATATATATATATATATATATATATATATATAACATTCTCGAAGTTAAAATTTATAATTTTATTAAATTACAAAATTAAGCACTTTTTGTTACTTACCAGATATGTGTTATTGATTATTCACTTATCCAATTTTAATTTTAATTTTTGATTAAAAAAATATTGGAAAAAATATATTTGTTGAAAAGCATCAAAACAATCAATTAAAAAATTATGAGAACTTTTCATTACAACGTTCTTCCTTCAACACTACTACAAAGTCTTGAGAAGAATTCAATTAAAGATGAAAAAACTAACACAAAACTAAATCCTATTGTATGATGTGCCCGTGAGCCCACAAAAAAAATGAATCTACATCAAAGAATAAGAGAAAAATTACAAACACACATAGATTACACAACAATTTACATGGTAAAACCCTCAGAATGGAAACATCCACTAGACAATGACATTCAATATTATTATTGTTCAACCAAGGAGATTTACAATACTCAATGTCTACCTCAATGTCTACCTCTAAGGGATACATATTAAACCATTTCTCCCACAATTATGTAAACGGTTTGCATTAATTGTTGCACCATATTTTGGGTTAATTTGTTATGATCTAGTTTGAACTCCTGAATAAATCTCGAAAACCATTAGATTGATTGTCACATGTTCAAAAATCACAACCTCGACAACAATTTACCTGATTACCTTGTCCATGTTCATTCATCACCTTTCCTGCGATCCAAGAGAAGCCAAACACCATTGCAATTTATCTAACAATATTGGTCTTATGAACATGTCTGCACAATTTGCTTGAGTATGGACCACTCCACCTCCATCAGTAACCTATCTTACAAAATGATTATTTGTCCCATTTTGATATGCTAGATTGTTAGTCAAATACACAACACTTTGACTACCACATAACACCTTATCCTACACTTGTCCAAACTTACCCAATAGATCCTTGCATTTATGCAYGACRTAACCTGAGGTAGATCTCCTCTTTTCCAAATCTCCTTCAAGTTATGAATCAACATAACCATAGACTAAATCACTGCATCCAATGTAGGTGATACTCATGCCTCTAAAATACAGAAGCACCCATTTCAYTGCTTTACGTGGATTTTCCATGTATCCACTGACAACCCCAACTTCATGTGAAATATCAGACTGATATCAACACAYRMCTCAAACTTCCTACTGACATAAGATACATGAGACATATAACCTTTTTCTTCTTCATTACTAGGACATAAACCTAAAGAAAGCTTACAACAGAAATCCAAAGGGATATTTACCAGTTTTGCATTATTTATACCAAATTTATTGAGTATCTTCTACACATAGTTTTGTTTTGATAACCAAATCTTACCATATTTCCCGTCTCTATGTATTTCCATGTCCAAGATTTGTTTTAGCTTCTCCTAGATCCTTCATGCCAAACGTCATAGCTAAGTGAGCCAACTTGTTGATCTCAACCATGCTTGTGGTTGCTACAAGCATAACATATAACACAAAGATAATGAATATACCATAAACATAATGGTTATACTCACTTATTGTAAACTTTGGCTCACCATGAAGGAATAAAACATCTTGTACCATTGCATGTTTGAGCTTCATGACATAAAATGACTTCTTGAGTTTGCAAACAAATCTTCTGTTGCGATCCTAAAGTGACCGTTTTGGTTGTTTCATATACATATCCTTATCCATAACTCCATGAAAAATTGTTTTAACATCTAGTTGCAGTAACTCAAGGTCAAGTAACATTACTACTGCTAACAAAACATGAATAGAAACAAGCTTAACAACTGGTGAAAAAATACACTTCTACTACTAGTCATTCTTTGTACCTTTCATCTTTTACTATGTCTTATATTATGAGAGGATATTCATCAAACATTGCATATCTATTAATGAMKATTATGTGGGAAGAAGGATCCCACAATCTATATCCCTTAACTCCATCACCATAACCAACAAAGATCTACCTATTTGATATGGGTAGTACTTAGAACATTGATAATATCATAGGCATCACAACCAAATAATTCACATTTGAGTATCACAAGATKACCTATTCATACATCTTCCKAAATCTTCTTTTGCAGCTGATGGTGACCAATTTACCAGATAGTATGATAGCTTCTTCCCACAACTCCAGTGACTTGATTCTTCACTGAATCAACTGCACAACAAAAAAAAGATACCCTCAACTAGATCTAACCATATCGATTAAGAATTCACACACAATAGTATCACGTGACATTAATACTCATCACGGACCACACAAAATTCTCACATACCACCTCCAATATAGTGTGAGCACAAAATATTCTCCTCCACGGGCTGAAATCTCCTCATGTGCCATCTGGTCTACTTTACACCTTTGTGGGCTTCGACCCTCGGATGCTCTAGTGGTGGTTCGATCTCTACAAATAGAAAAAAGACTTCATGCTGTAGATTTACTTCCGATGACTAGGATCTTCCTTTCCTTGGCTTGAATCTTCGAGCTTGGTCCTCTCTATCAAATATGTATCATGGACCAATTCACATACAAAGGTGAATGATGGATTCCCCCTTTCTTCTATATACAATACTACAACTAACAATGGAAATGTCCACTAATTTTCAAAATCTCTACCTACACATATTACCGAAGAGCATTGCACATTGTGTGCACATTCACGAGAGAAACATCATAAACTAATTGTTCTTCGATTGGATCAACATCACATCCATTCTCTCTCCAAATTACAACACCTGTAGATCTCAACATATCTATCATGTGACCATTAGAAAACAAACAACTTGCACAAAACCATCACCTCGATCATAGTGACTAGCACACCCCATTCAATATTTATATCAGTCAGTGACTCGACTCACTAAGAATAGCTTTATCTTCTCCAAGTAGCTCATGTATGTGACCACCTTCAACAACCACCCCCTCATGTGCTCACACAATGAACTCTGAAATTTCTAGAAGAAACACCTAGATCCACGATCCTGGAATCGCTAGATGAAATGCCTAGATCCACGATTGTGAAATCGCCTAGATCTTCTTCTCATTGACTTGGGTTTCCAACTATGTCTCTTCTTAGTGGCTCGGCTCTAATACCACTTGTTGTGCTCATGATCCCACATAAAAATGAATCTACAACAAATAATAAGAGAAAAATGGAAAACACACAAATATTACACTTTCATCCTTGACTCAATATCTACCTCTAAGGGCTACATATTCAAACCATTTCTCCCACAGATTTGCATTAATTGTTGAACCATATTTTGGGTTAATTTGTTATGATCTGGTTTGAACTCTCAGATAAATCTCCAAAATAGACACAGTGATTGTCACATGTTCAACATTGTATATATATAATGAAGCTCATACCCCTCTTATGAGAATGTTGGATATCATGTCATGTTAAATGATAAGAGAAAATGGAAAAGCATTTCATATGATAAAATATACCCAATAAACTGTGTAATCTTTTCATTAACCTAACAATTAAAAAATCAATTGTGAAATGAATATGCTTATTATAATGATATTACCCTTGTCCTTTTGAATTAACTTTTATTTTACTATTTAAATAAACATTATATAAAATTTTAATTAAAATACTGATAAAATATACCAATAAACGTTGTAGTCTTTTCATTAACCTAATAGTTAAAAGATCAATTGTGAAATGAATATGCTTATTTTAATGATAGTATTGTTGTCCTTTTGAATTAGATTTTTTTTTATTATTTAAATAAACATTATATAAAACTTTAATTAAGATAATGCATAGTTAATACAATGTTTATAATGCAACTTACATAAATTATAAAAAATTACACT
>JASDQU010711690.1:5816-18843 GCA_032191745.1 Picea mariana
GGCTAAATACTAATGATCTATAATTGTTAAGTGCTATGTTAAGGTGTTACAATCATAGATCTATGTCCTAGCTAAGGTTGCAGACACTGGAGTCCTGCAACCACCCCTGCCTCTACCTCGGGTGAGACTTCATCTACTTCGCAGGTGTTTTTCTAAAAGGGCTGGTAGTTAGGGTTTTTTTGGTGCGTTGTTGAAGCATTGAACCTCGGGTCTACCCCTATGCCAACAAATGGTTTCATTGTCAGGACCTAAAACTGTGATTGCTGGGAACTGAAGAAAAGAGAAAGCTTTGTGCGTAGATCTGTTGCCCTAGTGCGCAGAATTCTACTTGACTTGTGAATCTATGTGATAAGAAGAGAAGTTAAATCTTAAGAAAAGAGGTAATATTTGAACGCCTTGTGCTCTGATAGAGGTAAGAATAGTGAAAAGTTTTAATATTTGAAAGCTTTGTGCTCTGAGAAAAGAAAGATAAGTGGAAATTTTTGTTTCGACACTATGAATCTAGGTATATTTGATAAATTTTGTCCTAGCTTGAAAACTAGGGCATAGCTAGAAGAAAGAAGATTTGATATGAGTAGATTTGATATAAATAATGACATATATGTTATTCCTATGCATAGAAAGAATGTTTGGACTAACAAATGGATGCAGGATCCTAGAAATATTTTTTTTGCATGATAGTTACTGTGATCCTAGTGCGCACTACATAAAAGGTTGGGGATCATTTAAGAGAAAGCGAGGATTAATTCTTTGTTATAGTTGTAGAATACCAAGACATATTGCTAGGGAATTCCCTGCTAGAAGACCTATTTTTCTTTGTTGTAAAGCTATGGACCATGAAGTTTTGGACTTCCCTAGAATGATTGCTAAGGTTGACAAAATGAATATGAGACAATAAAACCCAGAGGAAGATCAAGCAACTAAGACCATGGCAGAACCCCAGAAAGAATCAGAGAATATATTACTATGAATGAAAGAAACCTTGAATGATCACATAAATGTCAACTTATCAGAGATCTTCAAAGAAAAATAGTGCATAGAAGCAAGAATATGAGACTTCGACATAGACTGTGTTCTGGATGAGGAAACACAAGTGAATATCATGACAGAAATAACCTGAGAAATTTTAGGAAAGCCTACTATGATTCCTTCATTGGGAGGAATAGGATTATTTAGAGGAAAGTTGATAACCCTATGTGGAAGACTCACCTAGATATCTATGAGTGCTCATGGAAATTCGACAGAGGAAGATTTTGAGGTTGTTAAATTTATTGAGAGCAACGTCCCATTTGCTATGTTACTAGGAAAAACCTTTATTGAGAAGGATCATGCCAGAAGAAAAGAAGAGGAAGTCTTAGAACAAAAGAAGCAAGAATTAAAATATTTCATGACTAGGAGGACAACGCACTTGATTGAAGAAAAAGAGAACAGAGAGAAGCTATTTAGAACCAGAAACTTGGATGTTGAAGTTGAAAGAACACAAGAAGACTCACAGAAGAGTGGAGCACCTACCCCAGATAGAGAAGAAGTATTTCCCTTGAACCCTATGAAATAATCTCAACAAGTGAAGTTACTATGCCAAAAGAAGATAGGAATCAGAATGGAAAGAGGAATACCGAGACGAAGATCATAGGGAAGAAGGCTAGAAAGCTCAATAAGAAGAGAGCAAAGATAGAGAAGTTGTAGAAGGTTCTAGAGGGGACTTCGCAGAAGGAAGGATTGAAAAATTGGAACTTCGTCGGGATATCAGAACAACACAACATGGCACTTCGCCATGGCGAAGCGATATGACCGTTGGAAGCATTATAATCATTAGACCGATGCCCCGAATGGTTAGAACAACAACTCTGACCAGAAATCTCATCATCAGACTGTTGGGACCGCACTGCAATGGACAAAACTGCATTGATGAAGGCTTCTCGCCTATTGGAGAGATCCATTACCTCGTTGTCTACTTAGTCCGTCGATTGTTGCACCGAGAACACTTTTGCGAATTGTATCCAACGAGAGAACCCATTGCTACCGCATTGTGTTTACTGATATTTCACCACATGTTCTATTGCATTGAGAATTAATTCATTGACCTGAGTTATCCAATCGAGAGCGTGTATGTCAGAAAAACTAAACGCAGCTGAAAAGTGTGTAGAAGAAGTCTTAATCGATCTAATGGCTGAAAAAGTAATTTTCGTAGGGATTCAAGCTTCATCGATGAGAGGAGTGCAAGCCTCTTCATTGACTGCTCGCATATCTGGACCATCCCGAGCAGCAGGCGAGAAAAAAAGCAAGCATCGATATGACTTAGCGAATGAAAAGTTAATCCTGACTATCCTACCCGACTACATCCCGCCTTTGGTTGGCACGGTGAGTCGTGACAGTGTCCCTAGAGACTTCGATTACACCCTAGTTACTGCGTACCTCCCGAAGGGGATATGTGCAGTTAGAACAAAATAGGATAAGATCATGACATTAAAATTCAACGACTTCAAGCTAGGGGACTGCAAGAACCACATTATACTCACCCCTCATAGGTACTTGACTAGGATGAAGGGGAAGAACTCGAGGATAATCCCCCAACCATGGATTATGAACCTCTTACAGTCCACCATCTTGAATGTTATGAAGATTCCACATTTTGGAAAGCACCAGGAGSTTAACGCGTGTGTTAAGCTCCTRCTATCGTGCTACCATGGCGACTATMTATGGCAATACAGACACATCACAGTCAATCTAACATTGATCCATAGGATCACTGGATTGAGCATGCAGGGACCAGACCCACAAGATGTCTACCCAGGGAAGGCTGCAGATCGCCCCTTAGAACAAAGGATTAAGGATACCTATGGYGATGTAGAAAAGGGGACGCGAGGCTACAAGGTAGCTTCCATCCATAATGGTGCAATGTGCCTGGTCTGCCAGCTGATCACAAGAAATCTAGTGAGAAAGAACAGACCTATGTAGGTCATGAGGTTCGTTGTTGACCTTGCCAAAAAATGTGTAGAAGGACTCTAGATGAACTGGGCGAAGTACTTAGTCAACCAACTTGAATTGGATTGTCGTGAAGCTCAGGATCAAGGCTATGAGTTCCATTTCAGCTGGCTGCTGATTCTCATAGCCTTTACTGCCTGAGAGATGCCGGAAGGTGCGACCTTCCCAGACATTGAGCCATTTGAACCACTTGTTGCGAAGTTATCCACACTCTGGTACTCAAGCGATATGGGAAAACAATGGCAGTCGAATGCGATATTCCACACATACTATCTACACTTAAAGAGGGCTATTGGGATTGTCCCTCGTATGACACCAAACACCTTGCACCGGTTCAGACCCCTCATGAAGTTCCACACAGATTGACACTTTATTTATATCACTGCGTGCGCAGACAAACATAAAGAAGAGCTGCATTCATACTATAATCTCACAAAGGATGACCTCGAAGAGATAACTAAGGACTGGTCTGCAAAACTCCTTATTCCTGCTGACCCCATATAAATTTTTGATCCCAAACTAATTGGAAACTCAGAGGCCACTAACAAAGAGCATGACACCCCTAGAACCAACAAAAGGAAAAGATAGAAGAGGTACAAAACCTGATCAGTACATCAGACAAAACTGCTTCAGAATCACCTAGACGAGGAGATAATGACGAAGTAGATAAAGAAGAGACCAATGGAAAAGAAGACCAACAGAAGCAAGGCAAAGTAACACCGCCTAGAGATCCTGTTGATGAGGTTGATCCCTCTAAGAAAATAAAGGTTTCCCCCATGAAACCTACCTCGCGAAAGAAATCCAGAGCTAGTAAGACTAAGTTGCAGATTGTGCTCACGCTCGATGACTTTGACTTCATCATCACAACCATATCAGACGCTTCACAAGATATTATGCAAAAAACAGAAGCCAAGCAAGCAACCATGTATGGAAAAATTGAGATAGAACTAGGAGGGGTACAACATGCCCTTCAATCCAGTTGCGCAGTATCCACTGTGCCCCCACCATCAAAAGAACCAGAGTTGGGAGATGAACCTACCCAACTCCGCAGAATAGTTGATGCAGCCGAAGCTTGCCTTCGTCGAGTGCAAGAAGAGAAAGAAAAGGCCACGGTGGCCCTGAAGCAAGCACAATAGGAAATGGTAGAACAATGCCAAGTTGCGCAACAAGAAAAGGACGACCTCCACACCAAGTTCGAAGAGGAGAAAGCACAGATCCAGTAAGATAAAGAGCAGTTTCTCACAGAGAAACTCGAAGTTAAAGAAGCAATCAATAGAGCACTTCGCTTTGTGACAGGCTTAGATAAAAATGTGGACGAACCAATGGAGCATCAAGTCGTGCATATTGTGGAAGGTATCCAACATTTTTAATAGAGAATCATATACCTAGAGCTACAAACAGTGCTAAGAACCCTGCAGGACGTGTGAGACCAAAGAGAAGCCATTGCCTGTAGCACATTTGAGAGGATCAGAGCACTCACTCTGGAATGTAAATATCTTAGCAGTAGAAGTGCACACACCTATGAGAGACTTATTGAAGACCCTGAACTAAAGGCACTAGAGTCACAACTCCAGGAGGCAAAGTAACAAGCAACGATAGTACAAGCGCAGTTGAAGCTCCTGTCAGCAGTTGAAAGGATGAAGCAATCCTAGGAACAATGCACTGTTCAACAACAGGTCCACACCATACAAAGAAAAGTCATGGAAGTGACTCAGAGGCTCCAACCAGTCTAGGACGAAGCGTGTCAACTGTTTGAGGAGATTGAAGGTCGAGGAGATGAGTTGGAGCAAGTGGTCACTATAGTAGAACAACGCTTAGAGGGACCTGCCAACGAAGTAGTTATCCAAGAGTTCGTCGAGCAGGAGGCCTTGGCACAACAATAGGTCGAAGCAACTCGAGCCAAGTTAGAGGCTTTTAAAGCAGAGCTACCCAGACCAGAGTGACTCAGGACGAGTCACATGTGAGTGTTGGGGGCTTGTTAGCCTTTGACCAAGTTTGGAGGATCCTTGGTCATGTTTGACCTATTTTGGTACTTCGACAGGCTGTCGAAGGCGGAGCGCAAGCCAAAGTGGACATCACTGGATCTCGACCCCTTGTTTAGGGATTTTTGGGTTTTGGGCTTATGTAACAAGTATGGGGATGTCGGCCCATGGGTTTACCCATGTTTAGGCCCACTTTGTAATGTATAAATAGATGTCTAGGCGATGTAATAAGGGGAGTGAAGGATGATATAGGAATGCGTGTGATGATATGTTGAGTGTAAGTGGTAGTTTTACATGCTCTGTGCATACTGTGAGAAGCTTGCAAGGCTAAGTGCAAGTGACTGTAAGAGACTATGTAAAGGCTTTGCGTTGTGACCTAGCTCGAGGAAGGAGGATCGAGCGGAGTGTGGCATATCTCCTGTTCTATGCAAAGTAGGATATTGTGGCTCTGTGCATGTAGAATATTGACAAGAGATAATAAAATAGAAGAATATTTGGTGGATGTAGCCCTAGGCTAGGGGTGAACCACATATATCCTGTGTTCCTATGCTTTGTGCGATGTATTGATGTGTTTATGTGTTTATTTGCTTAGTACTTTGGCATAGATGAATGATAGATAGATATATTGATGCTTTGTGCTTAATAGTATGGATGAATGCTAGATCTAATCTATGTGAATGTGCTTAGTACTTGAATATACTAGATCTGGGTGAATATTGTGCTTAGGATTTATCTGCGCTGTGAATTAAGGCTTAATACTAATGATCTATAACTGATAAGTTCTATGTTAAGGTGTTACAATCACAGATCTATGTCCCAACTAAGGTTCCAGACATTGGATTCCCGCAACCACCCCTGCCTCTACCTCAGGTGAGACTACATCTGCTTCGCAGGTGTTGCCGAAAGGGCCGATAGTTAGGGTTTTGTTGGTGCATTGTTGAAGCATTGAACCCTAGGTCTACCCTTGTGCCAACAGGAATATGTAAAGTGTTAAGTATGGTTTAGGATGTAAGGCACACTAAATCAACTAGATCTCTAGTAGTACTAYTTGACGCAAGATATGGTGACACTTCTAAAGGAAATGGTGTCCCCCATGGTACAATGAAGAAAATAATTAAATAGTTAGTGTTATGAATTGTTTAGATCACACTTAAGTGTTTACCATGTTCACAACTAGATTAGAAGTTATAACACTGTGTCTAAGTATCAAAYGCATACATAAGAACATAGCACAATAACTGAAGTGAACAAACTAACCAAAGTACCATGATCATGTGCAATGAAAGCATAGTGTACCATATGTAAATGCACATGTCATTTGAGGTGTGAGAGGGGAAATCGAATATATCATGGGTAAGTCATCTGAAAGAACTCATGAGTGATGTGAGGCTAGATCATCATGTATGCGATAGAAAAACTAGAAGAACAAGTATGCATTAAACAATACGAGTAGGCGATATCATACAAGAGCAACATCATACCTAAATGCGGCTAGTTGTAGAAGTAGTTACCATGAAGAGAAGCATACCCTTTTCCACATGAATCATATCCTAAAATGTTTTATGATTTTCCACTCACTCTGTAAGACATAGCCTTTGAACGATCAATGTAATGATGATTGAATGATGGTCAAATTGACTCTTCATATTCCATTGATGACCACTACTACATTCACTTTGAGTGTATACTCTCTTCCATGCTTGTTACCATACTCTTACATCTAGGTCAACATTGTTCCTTTTTCCATTCTAATAAATTCCAACAATTCCAATTTGCCTCTCATTCCCATGATGACCAATTGGTTTTGTGAGTTTCAAAATGATATCAACTTAATCTCGTAGAATCCTACATCATGCACATCGAGAATGTAAGAAAACATGAATCCTTAAAAGTTTTGCAACAATATTTTAATATGATTCATGACAAATTTCTTATAGGTTTCTATATGATGTAGGAGATACCACTGAGTCAATTGTAAATGCATTGGGGGCATCTTCCTCTGAGGAGTGAAACAAATTTATGCTCATTCTTGATACCACTCATTTAAGTATCATCATTTTCATCTTCATAACTGTCATTGTAAATCATCATGGTCCTTCGCAGTTGTCATCAAACCAAAAACAATAAATTATTGTGGTCATTTGGGATTTTCTCCCAGCTAGAAGCAACAATATCGATGTTGGTAAAAATCATATCCCAACCATCATTATCAAGATCACAAGTCCTATCTACCTTATAATTGGCAAGATAAACCGTAAGGAATTGTCAGTATGTCTTACTTAAATGATCCTCTAAATTACATTCTATTCTTTTTCAAAAGAAGAAAAAGCATTCTAAAAACCACAATTCATATACATTCTCTCCATCATAGTATCCCATAGGCAAAACAAGGTTTCAATAATTCCCTCGATATAAAATTTTGTTTCATTCAATAATTCTACTTCTCCTTGCAAATATCCCTCACAAGCATGCTTTATAACTACTATTATACCGCATTTAACATGCCCTTGCAAACCTTAACATATTACCCACCTTGTCCTATTTCCATGAAGGAATTAACATTGTTTGTAGCTAATTCTAGATTCTCATCAAAACCAAAATATTTGACACCTACTACTTTGGCTCACTTTTTTTTCAAGGACCCCATTATTATGAAGTGGAGGTGAAAATTGAGGCGAATGGGGGCATATTATGAAGATGAAGACACTGTTACATATTTAATTTCAATTCTACCTTCAATGTCTGGAGAATGCATTGATGTCTTTATTTTAATCTCCCTATTGAAGGACTATTGCACACAAACACATGAACACTTATAATCTTAGATACCCACTTAGATATCGAGTAAATTATTAGATACCCACTTATACACACATAGGCACATATAATCGTTGGCTTCCATGAGTGTTTCCACTCACCAATGTTGTTTTCGTACTTGTATCCATGTATCATTTTGATTATATCCATTCCCTATTGTTGTTCCATAATTGCAGCCACACATAATTTCTACACATGGAAGCGAGATCTATTGTTAAACCAATTAAGAAAATCCAGTGGACATCAATATTGACGAACTTGATTGGATTTTCCTTGAGTGGTCTAACTATAGAGCAATGTTCCTTGGTTAATTTAGACCATGTCAACATCAACACTAACCAACAGGAACACGATTATAAAAGGAACAAGATTATAATGATCAACCATTTGCATTGTTCCCAAGGCCGACCATTGGGATTTTACTTCCAAATGAATCAAATGTTAGTGATCATATTGCATGTAACTTTGCATTTAAACCTAATTTTATGTTCTAGATGATTCTTCCACTACCCTTAATAGCACTATTTTGATATGTTGTACTTTTCATTCATGTAGACATATTTTCAAAACTATGTAAAATGCTTTAAATCGTTAAAATGTTTTAATGTATGTTGAAACATATATGAAAATATATCGAACCTAAAACCCAAAAATCATAAAATCCTAGGTTTAGGATACCAAATATAAGTTCTTGAAGAGGCAACTCAGTGAGGGCATTAAATATTTTAGGAAAAAAGTTTTGAGCACTAGGGTAGCTTGGCAACACTTTGCCTTATTATATCTATTGATCAAAATGATGGTCAATAATATGATGGGGATATATGCAAACTTTTAACCCTATTTAGTGTAGTGTTTCTCCCTAGATGATAGGGGAAAAAAATGAGGTCATAAGATATGCGTGTAGGTTTACATATATATTTATATACTTCATCTTGTTTGGAGTAGACTTGAGCCTAGTTAAATAGGTGGTTCTAGGTTCTTGTAGTTTAGGGAGAATAATAATTGTTTTTTTTACATTGGGCCTACAAATTCAAACATAATTCAAATGGATAAACCACTGACATATAATATCCCTATGCATGAGTTTCTCGTATAGTGAAACATTACAACAATATAGAATAACTTGTAAGAGATAAAATGGAAGAGGAACACCTTACTTTTTTTTGATTACAATTTCCCTAATGGTGTAGTAACATCTCTATATCTCCCCTTAATAATTCTAAACAATCAACTAGTAAGTGGGAAGTGCTAGTGAAACAAATAGAACCTAAAGTAGACTAGAATATTCAATAAATAACATGAATGATCATGATGCACAACTAAAAGAGTTTTATAATTAAATATACAAGTGTTATAGATATTATTCACCATTTCTCTATCTATGAGGTTTGATATCTTTCCCTTTCGTTATTTTTGTCATTCCATCTTCTACTCTTGAAATCTTCTTTTGGTTCTCCCCTTGTAATTACTCTCCCATGGTGAGATAGAACAATTAAGTGTACCTAATCATATTTTTATTTTTAGATGTCAATATATTACTTAAATGATACTAAATCCTGCACAAGGGATTATCTCAATTTTGTTGTCACCAATGTTGTTGGGAATTTGAATAGTGCAGTACCAAAAGGTGCTTAATTTGAACCCCTCTTTGGTGAGACACACTAGTTTACACTAACATATTTCCAAAAATGTGGAAAAGAATCCCTTTGTCTTCCCCACAAGGTTTACAATGGAAAAGTAAAGGACAATAAAGATAGGATTCTTAAGATTTATGTTGTGATTTTTCACTCATAATTTCTTCCAACTTACTTTCTCTACTTTTCCTCTTTGTAATCCATTTTAAGATTAATCATTTTAGCTTGGATAATAGTCATTTTATTTTTTTCCCTCATTCTCTCTAAAAATCATACACAATCTTCATTTTAATCTCCTCCAAATTTTGGAGAAAAAGCATTGTATATACTATATGTGGATTTAACATATTAATGTTTCCTTGAGTCAATCTCTTTGGATTTGTTATGTGTGCATGTTTATTTCCATATATGCTAATTATTCAACATTTTCTATTCAAAATGAATCTTATTTGATTGGAATCAATGATGTTCATGTCTTCAAAATTATTTTTACTAATATAACTTCGATGAACTACCTTTTTGATGACTATCCATCAGAGAACCCATTCAATTTTTTTTTTTTTTTCTAGCCATCTCCACACATACATCTCACTTTGTAGCATTTACTATAGTAACTGCTACAACCGGAATGCATTTTCATGATATAACTTTGTGGACCACAAAATAGTTCATATATGAAATATGGATATTCTTGGGTTTAATATTATCAAAACTATGCTTCGTGAGATATCAATGCAATATGTGCGTAAATGATGAAATGGGATTTCATTTAGTTTTGTGAAAACTTAATACTTATGCATCACTGAATTTTGAACATGGATCACTATAACTACACTGTGACTATGAGTTCATTGTCATTCGAAGCTGACCAAGCTTGTACCAACATTACCAATTTGAATTAGATCAATGCTAATATATGTAGCCTTCTTTTGACCTCCGATTTCAACTGAATTCCTCTCAAGATGTTGTTTTTGGAATTTCTTGTTTGGTTTTTCTATCTATGTTAATGAAAATCTGTATGAAGTATTAAATAGTTGAAATTTGTTTAATTTAAGAAAAAAAGTAAGGCAATGTGGAAAGAATATAAAATTTTCAATCTCATTTAAGTAATTTAAGTTTTTTTTTTTCTCTCTATCATTATTTTAGATTAATTTATTTTCCAAAATCTAGCAATAAAATGGATAGATATATCTATTGGTTACTACCAAGTCTTTGTAAGCCAATAAATAAATTAAAAACGCAACCCTATCCCTAACCTCTTATACAAAGTGTTTGAAAGGAAGCCTAAACATAATTCCATACACATTGGAATGATAAGGCCACTTACAAACTATTTGAAAGATTTCGAATGATTGAATGATATTCCATACATATAGGAATATTAAGACCACTCACAAATTGTTTGAAAGAATGCTTGAAATAAACAACTACTACATTTGCATTGATACACATTCTTTCATTAATACCTAGGTAATTTAAAACTTTCTTTGGCATTGCTTAGCATGAATTGTTGGTGATTTTTCTCAAGGTTGGACTTTGATTTGAATACTTGAGGTTTTATTAAAATGATTTTTCATTGCTCTTGCATCATCTCAATTAATAATATACATGAAATACATTTCATGCCACACATAGATAAAACAATCACTATGAGAAAGTTGTTTTATTCCCCAAAACAAATTGTGTTTCAAGATGAAAAGTAATATATTCTATAAATGTCAAAGTATTTCTAGAGAATCGTTTACTCTCAATCGAAAGGCTATGAATGCTCCTCTATTAAGCCCTAAATAGTGGTACATTACCCCTTAATTGGGGCATATTACATTAGTAATGTTATTTTATTTATGCCGGCTTGGGTCCATTAGTTGTAATTGTACCTCCTAGTCTCCTATATATACCAATGAGACATTTTCATTTGGAATCATCTTGTATTTGGAAATTTATGTGGTGTATAAGGAGGTTGCCCCCTCGAAGAGGCTTATTATATTAAATTCTCTCTTTTTCAATGCATTGAGTACTTATTCTGAGGTTTTTCTATGCTATCTTGATATTTGGTTCTTAACATTTGGTATCAGAGCTCAAGGTCTTGGGGTTTCGCTACTACATCTGAGACACCTTGGAATTTTCGCTATAATTTTTTTATACGATGGTTCAGAAGGAACCCCTTGGAGAATATTTATTATACAGACAAAGGTATGTTGGGTTAAAATTCCAGCTCCCGAGGCCTTATACTTTCACAGATATAGCATGTGTAAGATAGGGTTTTGGAATCATCCTGAATTTAGTCATCATGGAATTTTCGCTATGAATTTTTTTTTGTAACGTTTCAGACTCTTAAATATAGAGGATATTCATAGAAATTATCAAGGTATCTTTGATCAAAATTTCAACTTCTAGGTCATCCTAATTTTGTAGATACACCATGTGCAAGATAGGGTACCTAACTATTCATATTAACTAGTCTCAAATAGGTCTTCCGAGTAGAACAATGATATCTTCTTTAGTGAGTATCCAAATTAAGTGAGACCAGTTGCATTGGACAATGGACAGTCTGTAGTATTTATGGTACAAGTTTCAGAATCAAATATCAGATATTGGGATCTTTTCACTCTTTACAAGTACACTCTTCTGGAAGGAAAAAAAATCAGCAAGATGTGGGGAAGTTACAATAACTTCCATTTGGCACAACCAATTTTGATCATACCTGTGGCATCGTAGAGAAGAAATATCAGAGAACTACAAAAAAACAAATCTCCATACCCAGAAGGGCCAAAGTTTTGGAGATACAGTAGAAGAAAGATCATCTAGCAGAACCACTTTGAATCAAGGTTTAAAAGTGATACTTAGCCAACATGCCACCAAAAAAGGGAACTTCTACACAAAATAAGCTTCCAGAAAATCCTACTTGGACTCTTGATGAAGGTGAAGAAATGCGTAGGGACATAAATGATTTACAAAATAAGACAATAACAAAAGATGAACTACAAGGGATGATGGATGATTTAAAAAGGGAGATCATGGAAGGATTGAAAACTTTCCTAATAGATATCCCATGAAATTCATGATGAGGACACAAGGAAAATGAATCAAGAATGGAGAAACTCCAAATTTGGGTTGAAGACCAACCACTTTCCTAAGATCCATACGAGGAAGTTTGATGGCAAGGACCCAATCACATGGATACTTCAAATGGAGCAATTATTTGATCTACATGATGTGCAACATACACAAAAGGTATCGATTACTTCTTTATATTTAGAACCTAATCAATTTGTTTAGTATCGATAGCTTTGTTCTTGCAAATCACTCGTCACTTGGACAATTTTCATGGAATAAATGATAGCACACAATGAGGATACAAGGAGCAATACCTTCTTTAGCCAATTGATAAATCTCAGAAAAAAGGGTTCAGTTGCAAAGCACATTGAGAACTTCCAAAGATTGAATATAAAGGTAACACATATTCCAGATGAGCACCTGATTGATGTGTTCATAGGAACTGTTGGGCTCCGGATTTATAACATTTTCTTGCTGGTTCTTGAAGACATTGTTTACTCTCCTGAAGACTTTTGTTTAGAAAATGACATTCTTTCTGTGCTATTCATGTTC
>JASDQU010711691.1:37272-53425 GCA_032191745.1 Picea mariana
ATCATCTTTATTTTTGTCTCCCATAGGTTGTTTTCAGGCTCAGTGCGATCGATATTGCAATGGATCGATTTGTTCGAGTCCTAGATTCTTGTACCCAGATCTTATCGGGGACATGAACGAAGAAAACAAAATGAAGAGAAGATCAATCGTATACCATTGATCCAGATTTAGGAATGGAATGAACTGATTAACAGACTGAATGAAGAAAAACACAGATATTGAGTGAACAATATCTTCTATTGAATATATGAAATAGGCTGAAAATGTAAAACTACAGAACTGAAACACTTGCTTGAATGGTGGTAGCTATCTCTAAGAAGCGATGTGGCTACTACATGAATTCGTTTGAGAAGAATGATTACAATGAGGCTCAAGAGACATTTTTAATATTACTCATGAATTCCAAAACCCTAGACATAAAAAAACCTAACCCTCGGAGATGAAATGTCAAAAGTTATGTACGCTCCTATGGGTAAGTTGGTACCTCAACATCCTGGGGTCATAAATTTTTCATACGACCTTTTTTTTAGGCGTGTGATATCCATATGGAAAGATATTTTAGAGAAATACACATTATACCATCAAACGTTGACTTCGTTTATAGTTTTACTGTGGAGAGTAAAAAAAACATTGTTTAGGGCCCCAAAACGACCCTTGAAGTACAATAAGATGTGTTGACATGAAAACATACAAAATAATACAGTTGGATTAGGTGGGATGCCATCAGTATCTACTTGGAATATGTGTAAGTATTCATACAACCCCAGAAGTGTAAAACCCACAATTACAAAGAAGTACAAAAGAAAGTGTTGAACTAAAAACTGTCAAGAGGAGCTAGTTTGAATTGGTGGGTGGCCACCAATATCCACTTGGATCATAATAGAAAAGATAGATGTATGGAAAACTTCCTTCAAGTCAAGATAAGGTCTTTTTGAATGGTTGGTCATGCCCTTTGGTTTGACACATTCCCCAACAACTTTCATTAGGATGATGGAGAATATCTTGGGGCCTTTCACTAATTATTTTGTGGTGGTGTATCTAGATGAAATCTTCATCTAGAACAAGACTTTGGTAGAACACTTGCAACATATTAAGAAGTTTTTGCACACTCTTCGATAGCACAAGTTATATGCTAACTTTTAAAAATGATCCTTCGGCATGGACATGGTCCAATACCTAGGATACATTATTGATGTGCATGGTGTGCATCTTGATCTAGCCAATATCCAAGTCATATGTGATGGGCCAGCCCTAAATACACTCAATGAGCTTCAGATATTTTTAGTCCTTTCCAATTTCTATCAAAGGTTCGTGTTGGCATTCTCCCATATTGCATATGCCCTCAACCAAATAACTATGGGTGGTGGTAAGGAAAAATTTGTGTGGGGCCTGTCCCAACAAAAATTGTTCAATGTTCTAAAGTAGCGCTTGTGCTCCACCTGATTTATTTAATTACCTGACCTGGAATATCCCTTTGAGATTAAGACAAATTCTTCAGACTATGTTGTGGGCATAGTCATCACTCAGCATGGCCACCCCGTGGCCTATCATAGTTACACACTATTAGATTTGGTTCATAAGTACCATAATTACAAAAAAGAAATGTAATCCATTTTGAAATCCTTCCACGAGTGGAGGCATTACATTCTCGGGAAGGAGACAATCATCCACATTGATCATAATCCCCTACAGCTCACGTAGAAACAAGAAAAAATGCATAATGACAACAATCAGAAGTGGTTAACATATTTGCAGTAGTTCCACCTCAACATCAAGTATAAAGCATGAAGTACCAACCAAGTCGTTGATTTTCTCATCCGAGCTCCAGTTGTGGCACTCACCACATTGCTCGATTCTTGTGGCCACGAGACCACTAGATGGCACCACCTCTATGAGATGGATCCTAACTTTGCCAACACCTACCAAATGTTAGGCGCAAACACAATTGTCACTAATTTCCATCTTCAGGATGATATGTTGTGTTATCTCTTCCATATATGCATTCCATCAAGAGAGCGAGCGAAGATGATTTGGGAGTCACACTAAAATCGGTTGGAAAGACACTTCGGCATTGAAAAGATAGTGGAACTGTTGCAACAACATTTATACTAGAAGAAACTTTGACAGGATGCCAACAAGTTTATTCGATCTTGCATCGCTCATGTTATTAACAAACTGACCACTAAGACAAAATTCATGTAAACTCCTATTCCTACTCTTGATAGGCCATGTGAATCCACCTCAATGTACTACATGTCAAGCCTTTCGTCCACCAAGCAGTGAAATGATTTTGTTTTTTTGGTTGTTGATCGCTTTTCCAAGATGGCGAATATAGTCACCTGCAAGAAGAGCATCATAGTGGAGGCTACTACCAAGATCTTCTTTGAACAAGTGTGGGTACACTTTGGGATCCCACAAACCATTATCTCATATCAGGACTATCAGTTTCTCAACACATTCTGATAATTTTTTTGGTCACTTCTGGACACCAAGCTCACCAATTCCACTTCCTTCCACCCCTAGATAAATGGCCAAACCGAGATTGTCAACCAGATGATTGTGTACATCCTACACATCTACAATTCCAAATGCCCATACACCTGGGATGAGATTCTTCACTATGTTCAGAATAACTACAACAAAGACATACATAGCTCAACCAACCACAACCCCTTTTAGGTGGGTTTGGTATTTCAACCATTCGATCCCATGGATGGTTCACTACCTGTGGTGGCCACCTAGGTAGAATCATCACATGCTCCAACTAGAGATGAAAAATCCACACGATTCACTGAGTGGATCCAACACATATTCCAATAGCTTTAATATATTTTACAGAAGCCCAGTGAAAAGTACAAGAAGTGCCATGATCAACACTAGGTGCCACCCCAGTTTCAGGTGAGAGACAAAGTTTGGTTGCACTTGTAGAAAGAACGGCTTATAGGTCCTCATCAAAAGCTTCATCCACTCTATTATGGACCCTACGCAGTCACCAAGTTTATGGGTAACAATTTTTTTGAGATAAACCTTCCCCCCTTCCTTGGCTTGCACCCAATGTTCAACGTGGACCTCCTTCGGCCTTATTTTCCACCATTATTGGACACCTTAGATATAGTAGAACAATTGAAACCAACATAGATCAACCCTTACTGCATGGAACATGCATTAACTAATCATATCATGGAAACACAGGTCAAGGTCACTCGCCAACATAGGATCCAACTTTATCGGGTTGTCCAAGGAGGGCATCTCCTGCACCAAGGCAGTGGCTCACCCAGGGCCAAATTCAGGATAAATTTCCTCATCTAATGGGGGCACGCAATGCAATGGATACCATTTCTTCCTAATGGGGGAGTATTTACCCACAAGGATCTCGATGGCCACCCACCTTGTCCAATTGGCTAAAAACAAGTTTTTGACAACTTACTATTTTTAGCATTTTTTTCGGTTCCTAAACTTCTGGGGCCATTTTGAGGGTGTAAATGATGTTTTTTCGTGATCAGGAACCTCAATGATATTTCATGGATTTTATTGACTCCCCTAAATGAATATCCTTATCAATACCTTTCCAAAGAGCTATCATACGCCCTAAACAGAGATCATATGAAAAAGTTACTACCCCAGAAAGTTGATGTACTAACTTACCCCAATGGGGCCCACATGACTTTTGGCGCTTCATCTCCTAGGGCTAGGTTTTTGGATTTCTAGGGTTTTGGAATTCATGTTTATTGTAAAAATTCCTTCAAATCCTCATTGTACTCATCTTCTTGTGAATGAGTATAGCCATCACATCTCTTCTCACAGATATGTTGTCACCATTCTAGAAAGATTGTTTTAAGTCTGCATTTTACAGTTTTTGACATATTTATTATTTAATAGAAGTCAAGTTTTACTATATCTCTATTATTTTTTATTGTGCATGTGTGTTAATATTATAAATATATTGTTTCATTTTGTTTTGTTCATAAATCCAAATCATAAAAATATTTAGGAACCAACCTACTTGAGACACTAATCCCCACTTGTACAAACCATTGTAGGCACCAACCTATTCTTATAGATCTTCATAGACACAAATCTACTGCAGGACCTACTTGAGACACTAATCCCCACCTATAAGAACCAACTTAGCAAGAGACGCCAATCTCTTTGTTTGAGCGACACCAACCTTCAATTTACAATTCAGTCTTTACTACATATAACTTATTCAAAACATGATAACATATTTTGAACATGATAACATTCACATTAACTTCAATGACACTGATTGCTACTTCTTCCTTCACTAGGTCTAACAAAAAATTGAATTTAAAAATTAAATTTATGGTAACTTTCCCAAATCTTGATGTCTTAGGCCTCTTCCCAAAAACGAACTTGTACAACATGACACATATTGAATTATGCAAATCAGATGCTGAAATTTTTACCTAATGTACTTTGGTATGTTTCCTCATATCCTTGAAAATTTCACAGTCTGAAAAGTCATATAAAAGAAGTTCTAGAGAAAATGCCAAGATCGCCTATGTGAAACTAATTTTAGGAGAATTCAAAAACCATAAATTCCACATGGTATATCTCATAATTTATAGAGAACATAAGTATGAAATATTTACTTGAGATACTTTTGTATATGTCCTCATATCCATGAAACTTACACACTCTGAGAAGTCCAAGAAAATAAGTTATAGAGAGCATTCCAAACTGACCTATTTGAAGGATTATGGAATTTTTTCCTTATGATAATGGTTATTTCTCTACTTATACATTAATATTTATATTATTGAAAGATCCCAATGTTTACCATTAAAATCTATTTTCATTAACTTATCAAAGGTGAGTGCAAGTCTAAAACTTTCAAGAATGCACAACTACTTCAAAAAAACTCACGTGTTCATATTTGAATTGTTTGATCCATTTCCAAACCTCCATACATCCCCTTATAAACCTCCATATTGTCATGAACATAGATTTTAATCCATGTTAGGAAAGTGTTTCTGCCATGAACAACAAGTGCAAACCACAACACATGCTCGCTCGAGATGATCTCTTGCATCAAAGTCAGATAAAAATGCATGAGGAAGTTTTGTATATCAAGGATGGGTCATAGACCCTTAACCATGGTTGATGAAGAAAAACAAATTCCTTGAGATTTTGTTGAATCTTCTCAGACACAAAAGCATTGAATGATTTCTGGAACCAACAAATGATTATTTTGTAGGGGTTCTTTGTTGGCCTCCATAGTGTACAAGTACACAATGAGTAGGTTACAAGCATTGGAAATGGGGTTTGAGGCCTAAAATTGGTCAATGGGAGAAACAATGGACTTAGTTCCTAATTAAACTATCTCATTCTTAAGCTCCATGAACAAGACCTAGAAACAATTACATGATCCTTGTTTGAGGTTTTTGGGGCATCTGAGTTGAATATGGGTGTAACTATGAGGTCTTGTGCATCAAGGATGGGACGTAGGTCCTTCATCATAATAGAGGGAGGGGAATAAGAGTATCAATCCCTAAAAAATACTTCTTAGGCTTGAGGGCCATATAAGAGTGTTAGAACCACCACATATGATCTTTGCACAATATCCTTCGCCTCCATGTAGGATATGGGGGCACCATGACTAGGTTTTATTTGAATAAAGAATGGTTCGTTTAGTAAATACTTATACTAGGGTGTGAATCAGTATAAGATAATTTTTTTTTTTTACTTTTTCAAACATTCAACAATCATAGAAAAAAAATCACATATAAGATATATTAACTCTAGAACAAGGAACACAATATTTACGTGAAAACCCTTTTGGGAGAAAATAAAAAAACTTCTCTTTAAAATTATTTCTAGGCACAAACCTACTCTTACAGATAAGCAACCTAATGGAGACACCAATCCCCACTAGTACAAACCATTGTAGGCACCAACCTACTCTTACATATTTTAGTAGACACCAATCTAGTGGAGACAACAATCCCCACCTATAAGCACCAACTTAGCAAGAGACACCAAACTAATTGTTTGAGTGACACCAACATTTAAGTTACAATTTATTATTTACTACATATAACTTCTTCAAAACATGATAGCATTCACATGACCTTAAGTGATACTTCTTTCTACTTCTGCATTCAGTAGGTCTAACAAAAAATTGAATTTCAAAATGAAATTTATGGTAACATTCCCAAAGCTTGTTGTTTTTGGCCTCTTCCCAAGAAAAAACTTGTAGATAATGCAACATATCAAATTATGCATATGGGATGCTGAAATATTTATGCCAGGTACTTTGGTATGTTTCCTCAAATCCTTGAAAATTTCATAGTTTGAAAAGTAGTATAAAAGAAGTTATAGAGAAAATGCCAAGATCATCTATTTGAAATTGATTTTAGGAGCATTAAGAAACCCTAAATTCCACATGGTATATCTCATACGTTATAGAGAAAAAAATTATGCAATGTTTACCAAATATAATTCTATATATGTCCTTGTATCCCTGAAAACGTCATAGTCTAACAAGTCCCAAAAAAGAAGCTATAGATAAAATTCCAAACTATCCTTTTTGAAACTTATTTTAGGACTATTCAGAAACCCCAAATTCCACAGGGAATATCTCAAAAATTATAGTGATATATCATATGAAATTTTAACCACTTGTATCATCTCTGAAATCTACCATCTACCATCTCAAAATTTCATGTCTTAAAATGTCCCATAAAATAATTTATAGAAAAAATACCAGACTGACTTTTCTTGAAACTAATTTCAAGACTATTTTGAAACCATAACTTATGTCAGGCATATCGCAAAAAGTATAGTGAAACAATGTCTAAAATTTTGACCACATGTATCTAGAGATATCTCCTTTGTCTCCTCAAAATTTTATGGTCTTGAACATCCAAAAATATAATTTATCATAAATATGTCAAGCTAACCTGAAACAAATTTCACAACTCTCCCATTTGGAATGATATTCAATCTTTCTTCATCCACTTCTACAAATATTGTTAAATTTTTTAGCCACACACTTTCCCTTTTTATACTTTATCATATCCATGTATTAAGGAACATGTTAATTCAAAAACACATATCACCCATTAATTAAATATTTAGTTCTCCTTTTTTTATTTCACTTTTCCAAATACCATTGGTTTGAAGCCACCATTGCACCTTTTAATTTTTCACATGCACCTCCCCTTTTTTTAATATACCTGTAAACCTATATATAAATCAATCTTGCAAATGCTATGCATTTTTTTAAATCCGTAACATGAAATTAATTACAACATTATTCCTTTGACATCAATGAAAATCATTCCAACAATATTCCCCTGTGTCATTGATGGCAATAATACAATGAAATACATAGTCCACCAAGTAAAGAGATAATTTCCCCCATGTATGTAACTCTCTCCTTATGAGAAACTCTCCCAAGAATAAAAATAATTCTCCCCCTATATGCAAATCTCCCCCTTTGACATCATGGAAAATGGATGCTCCCCCTGAGCTTGTGCTTCTCCTTAAGAATTTAGTGACTAGATGAGATGGATATTACTCCCAATTTCATTTCCCTTAATTTGTTCTGACTGAAAAAACTGCTCGAACATGATAAAACAACACTCCTAAATAAGTTTGAACACTATCACCAACAATTCAAGATAATTAGTCTTTGTCAATCCATATAGTCTCTGTATCAAACATTAAAAGTAGTACACCTCCAACAATAGTCGAACATGGTTCATTCAGTCTCAATAAATCCAAGTCGATTAAAAAAGGAATAGTTGAGTCAACAAGAAGATATCAGTTGAGTTCAGAAATAAATAACTTCAAGTCCCCCCCACCTAATGGATCAATAAGTAGTAGAAATAGTTCTCATTGAGAATTTTAGTCGATGGACAACCCAGTTGAAATTGATTTGAAAATCCATTTGAATGGGATGTTGGGTTGATCCTTGGTCGACCAATTCCATGGAAATCATTAATAAGTAAGAAAAACATTGCACAATTGTATAGTCCATGATACAAAACAATATGAAGTCCTAAAACATATGGTGAAACTATTCCATGATCATCCATCAAACGAACCAAAATCTATCCTTCTAGTTGGCACTGGTCCACAATTCTATCTTTCATGTCTCTTCTATAAATATTTGAAAGCATGATTGACAATCCTTCAATTTTTATGGTGACTATGATGATAGGGAATATATTTTTGTGTTGGATAATCATAGGAAGTAGGCTTAGGGTCATGTTCACTTATAGGAGTAGAAAACATCAACATATCAACAACAATGTCCTTTGTAACAACATGCTCAAATTATGTCATGTGAGGAACATGCAACTCATCAAGCTCCTCATTGAAATCAGCAGTTGGTTTCTCTTCTAACAAACCATGTTGAACTCCACCTACAACAAATAAAACTTCCTTGGTTGTAGAAAGGCTAGGTATAGGTAGGGAGGAAATAAAAACACCATATCCAAGACATGTTTTTGGTGACTTGATCTCATGGGTAGTAGGAACAACAATACCTGTCCAATATTTCCACTTCCTCCTCTAGTATATCCCATATTGCTTAGAAGTCGGGACCCAAAACCTATAGTGTGTTTTTCAAAGTGAGTTGTGGGAAACCCAAAAAATATCCCTACATTGAATAATGAAGCAGGTGGGTAATATACCTAGATAATGAGGTGAATAACATTAGTAAATGTCAGACCATGATTATACAAATACTAGATTTAAACATTGCATTAGTTTCAATCATATATCAAACTTAGAAATTTTCTTGAATATGGAGAGCTTCAAAAAAGACATTTCTATAATCAAGAGAACTACTACACAATACACAACTCATTATAACATACATATTGTTTTTGAAGGAAACTAAATAAAAAAATTCATGGAATGATGTTAATCTTAAAACCATTGTTTGGTTATGGCATCAATACACAAAAATGGTGTAAATGTTACACCAACAGATTAAAATAATTTACAACAAAATAGAGAATGAAAAAATTAAGAAAAAAACATAAAAAAATTCAGTCCTTATGTTGAGAACTTTCATTGCAACCTGTTTTATGTTTTCCTTTGTTGCCTTCCATTGGGATTCCTATTTTCCTACAAACATTTTTCTTCATTCACATTGTTTGGTTTTGTCCTTTCATTGACATTGCTTGGATTTGGCTTCCCATTCACATTGCTCAGTTTTCTCTTTTCATGCACTTCTAAACAGTTTACAATATCAACCAAATCACTCCTATCTTCTCGTGCTTCACTCCTATATTCCCATTTTATAGTTGAATGATGACTTTGTAAACATTTTTCTGCAAAATCTTCATTTTTCTTTGTTTCCTCTTTGAAAATTCCAAAAAGCAAACTTTTATCACTCATCAGAGAATTAATATCTCCTCCCAAGGACTTAATTTTCTTTGCCTGTTCTTCTTGTTCATTGAACAATTCATAGTGTTTCTCCTCCATGAATTCGTATTTCTTGACAACCTCTCCAAGAAGTGATTCAAAATCCCTCCTTTGTTCATCCTTTTCTTGGATGAACTTGACAATATATGTTTCCTCCAACTCTACAAATGTTTTACTCAACCCCTCCACCTGGTTGCTAAGTTTTTCATTTTCAATTATCCTTTCATGAATTGTTTTATTCCTTATTTCAATCTCTCTATCTAGCATTCCATTCTGTTCTTTAACATAATTTTCTGGTACCTTGTGTTAAGAGTTGTAATCTCGTGAAACGAATTAGTTAGTGAAACGGTTTTTGCCGTTACAACCGTAAAACTGTAAATTGAATAGTATTTAAATAATCAATATGAAATCGATTGAAGCATTCACTCTCAATCATTTTCAGGTTTTCTTCTTATTTATTTATTGTTTTCATGGTATCATAGCTTGGTTGGGAGCAAAGAGTCCATTGTTTTGTGTACCCACTCCCAGATCTTGAAGAATACCCGTTGAACGTTGTTCATTGTGTGAATACCCTGCTATGCCTGCATACTCAAGGTTGTTGTTCATAAGGCTATGCAAGGATGTATAAGATATTTTTCACTAGGACCAGAAGTTGTTTAATGTTGTTCACCTTCCCTACGTAAGGTTGAATATTGTTTGATTTTTTCAAAGATTTTTCATCTATTTTGCTGCCCAGCTATCTTGTTGTTCAAATGATGCCCAAATATCTTGTTGTTCAAACTCATACCTAATTTTTATTAACGTATTTGGATTTTGGTTGTTTTCCATTTGAAAATTCTTTTTAAAAAATATACCCTTGGGGTTTTGGAGCTATATTAGTCTTTAATTGTGGCTGGTATTTTGGAATTAGAAAAATAATTTCTACTTCTTGATCAATTCAAGCACCAACTTTAGTTGGTTCCAATTATGATTTTTGGAGTGAGGATGTGAAAGCCATTTTGCAAGGTCGGGGATGCTAGGATTGTGTTGAAACAGGGTTCATAGAACCTGATGCAAATGTTGTTGCAATTATGGTTGTTGTTCAAAGAAAAACATTAGAAGAACTCAAGAAAAAATAAGGAAAAGCCAAATCATATATTTTAGTTTCATTAAATGATTCTATATTTCCTAAAATTATTGGTGCCAAGACTGGTAAAGAAGCATGGGATATTCTTAAGTTAGCTTATAAGGCTAATGATAAAGTGAAAATTGTGATACTTCAAACCCTTAGAACTCAATTTGAAACCCTCAAAATGAGTGAATCAGAAAGTTTTGATCAGTTTATGACTAAAGTTATGGGTATTATGAATCGAATTAGGATTAATGGCGAAAAAGAACTCACAAACCAAAGAGTTGTTGAAAAAGTTCTTAGAAGTATACCTAATAAATTTGAAATGGTAGTTACTTCTCATCTTGAGTCGAAAGATCTAACTAAATTTTCTATAGAAGAATTGACTGGTTCGTTGTTATCTCATAAAGCAAGGATGACCTTGGATCTTGGTACTTTAGAACATGTATTTCAGAATAAGGTTTCCATGGACAAAGGCGAAGGAAGAGGTTTTCATGGACGTGGTAGAGAACGTTCTCAGATGAGAGATAAACATGAACAAACAAAAGACAAGTCAAAGAAGTCAAGAATGTCTTCACAAGATCATGGCCAGAGATGGACAAATAAATCAGAAATTCAATGTCGTTATTGTAAAAAGTTGGGTCACCATGTATCTGAATGTCGTAAGTTGCAGTGTAAAAATAGAGCTAATGTCACAGAAAGTGAAACATATGATACTTTGTTTCTTTCATTTCAAGTATCTCAACAAATTCTTTACAATAATGTTTGGTTGCTAGATAGTGTATGTAGAAATCATATGATGAGTCACAATGATTTACTTTCTAATCTTGATACATCTCTTATTACTACAATTAGTTTGGGTGATGATCATTCGGTCAAAGATTTAGGAAAAGGTGTTGTGCCAGTTTTAACAAAGCAGGGTGAAGTGAAAATATTCTTGATGTTTACTATGTACCAAATATCAAGCACAATTTGTTGAGTGTAGGAAAATTAATGGCGCATGGTTATGATGTTACGTTCCACAACAACACTTGCACAATTCTTAATCAAACTAAAAGACTTGTTGCAAAATTCCCTATGACAAAGAAAAAATTGTTTCCATTAGAAATGAGAAGTGGAAATATGTATGCATGTAATATTTCTAATGTGAATAAAACTAAGTTATGGAATTATCATTATGGTCATTTACCAGTCAAAAGTATGAGTATGTTACAAAGACAATCTATGGTGAAAGGATTGCCTCTTTCGATTAATCAGATTCCTTCTTGTGAAAGTTGCATAGTAGGAAAACACCAGCGAGATAGTTTTCCATCATCCTCTTGTAGAGCCAAAGAGTGATTAGAGTTAGTTCACATAGACTTATGTGGACCTATGAAAAATAATTCGATTGGTGGAAGTTTTTATTTTGTGTCATTTATTGATGATTTTAGTAGGAAAGTTTGGGTTTATTTTCTCAAACACAAATATGATACTTTTACTCGATTTAAAGAATTCAAGGCTGAAGCAGGGAAAAAATGTGGCAGATTTGTCAAATTTTTGAGATCTGATGGAGGAGGTGAATATGACTCAAGAGACTTTGTTGATTTTTGTAAACATCATGGAATTAAAAATAAAACGACTACGAAATATACTCCACAACAAAATGGAATGACAGAAAGAAAGTATCACACTATCATGAAAATGGCCAAGAGTTTACTTACAACAAGAAAATTTTCCAAAGAACACTGGGATGAAGCAGTTGCATGTTCAGTTTACACACTTAGTAGATCGTCATTTTCCAGTGTTCAAGATAAAGCACCTGAAGAAAAATGGAGTGGATCTAAGGTAAATGTTTCTCATTTCAAAAATTTTGGTTGTGTTGCTTTTTCTCATGTTCATGAAGAGATAAGAAAGAATCTTCATGATAGAAGTGATAAGTACATTTTTATTGGCTATAGTGAACAATCGAAAGCATACAGATTATATAATCTTGTTAGCAAGAAATTTCTGGTAAGTAGAGATGTTAAATTTATGGAATATAAATCATGGGATGAAATGAAAAACAATACTTCTCACAATCCTTCTCTTGAGTTAGATGAACATCAAGAACCTACAAAGTTAGATGCACATTAAGAATTGATAACACGCCTTCCAAGATTACAAGTTCAAAATGAAACTAGTTCTTCGTCTCATAATGATTCTTCATCTCATAGTGATTCAGATTCTGACCATAATCATCAAAGAATGAGAATTTTGCTTGATACATATGACCAAGATGTTAATGTAGTACATTTTGCATTTTTCTCATCTCAACCTACTTGTTTTGATCAAGATGAAACGAAAAAAGAATGGGTAGATGCAATCAATAATGAAATAGAAGCTATTGAAAGAAACAATGCATGGGATTTAGTTGATATACCTGCAGATAAAATGTCAAAAGTGTCAAATGGGTTTATAAAACTAAACACAATGAAAAAGGTGAGACTGAGAAACACAAAGCAAGGTTAGTTGTCATAGGTTTTTCACAACAACCTGACATTGATTATGGTGAAAGTTTCACATATGTAGCAAGATTAGATATTGTTCGATTTTTTTTGGCCATTGCAGCACAAAAAAAGTGGCATGTTTATCAAATGGATGTCAAGTCTGCCTTCTTGAATGGAGTGTTAAATGAAGAAGTGTATTTCCATCAACCACCTGGATTTGAAGTTAAAACACAAGAGCATCGAGTGTACAAATTAAAGAAATCCTTCTACGGTTTGAAGCAAGCTCCATGATCTTGGTATAGTAGAATTGATCATTATTTACTCAAAGATGGTTTCAGTAGGATAAAAAATGAGACTACTTTGTATATCAAGGTAAATAAGAAATTTAATATTCTCATCCTATGTATTTATGTTGACGACATGATCTACACAGGAAACATGATGTTAAATGCATTTAGATCAGCCATGAAAAATGAGTTTGAAATGACATATCTTGGATTAATGAATTATTTTTTAGGCATTGAAGTAGAACAATCTGATCATGGTATATTTATTAGTCAACAATAATATGTTGTTGAAGTTTTGAAAAAATTTAAGATGGAAAAGTGTAATACTGATAACTCTCCTATTTCTCTTGGCACTAAATTAAGCAAGGAAGATTTGGGATCAGTAATAAGTTCCACATTGTATAAAAAAATTGTTTGTAGTCTAATGTATCTTACTACTACAAGACCTGACATAACATATGCAACATATTACATTACCAAGTTTATGGAATCTCCTAAGGATTCTCATTGGAAATTTGGTAAGAGGATCTTAAGATACATTGCAGGTACAACCACTTATGTTTCGTGGTACACAGCTTCAGCAGACAATATGCTTACAAGTTATACCAATAGTTATTATGTAGGCAGTATTGACGACAAATAAACTAGTTCGGGCTATTCTTTTCTTTTTGGAAAGAATTTTATTTCATGGGCATCTAAGAAGAATCCCATAGTTTATATCTCTTCTCATAAGAGGAATGTGTAGCGAAACCAATAGAAGCATGCCATGCAATTTGGATTAAAAGGATTTTTATGGATTTTGGATATACGACAAAAGAACCTATTTCAATTTTTTGTGACAATAACTATGTGATTTCCTTGTCGAAGAATAATGTGTTTCATCGGAAAATAAAAAACATTGATACTCTATTTCACTTCATTAGTGAACTTGTAAAAAATGGTGACATTTTCCTCAAATTTGGTTGTTCTTGTTGTAACCTAGGTCTACACCCCTGCCTCTCCTCTCTCTTTTCCCTACACCTTCATCAATTTTTTCTCTTCAGGTTGGTTTAATCAGTTTCCAATTTTTGAGTGAGTTGGTTCTTATTTATTTCTTCACTTTTTGAATATTTGTGCATTCCTATTTCTGTTTCATATTTGGTTCGGAATGCTTGTCATCACATTTTCCATTGATTGAGCTCACAATAGGGTGACCAAGCCTTTTCATATGCATAGGAAACACCCGTGGACAAACACAACAATTTAGAGTGGTCATTTTTCGGCTCGTATTGTCAAAACAAGTAGGGTAATTTTCAATGGTAACGATCCAACATGTCATTCAAATCGGCAACTCGTGTCCATTCAGGAGGTCCATAATCACGTGGGGTTTAATGAAAGGCATTAGGAAAGTCACTCCACCACTTTGAAGTTTGAGCGTCCGAACTTGTCATTGTTTCAATCGTCAAATTCCCGAACTCTGAAAGTATTTAATGTTAAACATGGATTAAGCTCGAGTTAATTAGTGATAAGCACTAGATAATCACTCTGCGATATCATCACTTCGGGAGACTTTCATACTTTATATCTCGAAACTCCAGAAGTGACAAAGTGTTGAAGAGATGAACTACCCGAAGTGTCGAAGTCCCGAGGATCAAGCATCACCGAAAGTCCCAAAAATCCAAAGTACCCGAAGAGCTGAAGTGAATCTCGATCGTCCATCAGCGGGGACATGTGGTAGCATATCATTCACTTCAGATCTTTTCCTCCAGGAGATTTCCATGCTTCACATTTGAAACTCCCGAAGCCAAAACTTCTAGAGTGAATCTTGACCATCTGTCAACAAGAAAACATGGATGCAAATCATTCACTTCGACGATTTTCTTTGGAGATATTTCCAAGCCTCACATTTGAAACTCCTAAAGCCCAAATTTCCTAAGAGAATATGGATCATTCGTTGATTACGACACATGGTGACAAATCCTTCACTTCTAAGATTTTCCTTTGTGATATTTCCAACCACAAAATTTGAAACTCCCGAAGCCCAAAATTACGAAGTGAATCTGGACCGTTGATCTCTAATCAACAAGAATCTTAATCTCTACAACAGGTGAATATCACCCAGATCACAGATTGTAATCAGATCGATAACCACAATTCAATGCGGGGATGTAAACTACTTGGACATTGATTTTCTAGAGCGGTCTCAAAATTCGAACCATGGTATTTTTGGAAGGGTACATGGCATCTTGTGGGTGATTTCCGGAACAAAAGAGGTGTGTACCCAAACCATCCTCAACAACTTCCACATTCATGTTCTTAAATGACATAAGGTCACCACGTCACCTCCACTCATTCCACTCACTACTCTCACTCCTCTCGCTAGCCGACACTTGTCCTCCACTCACCTCCATTTCATATACATTCATGTCACCTTTGCGCACACTCCATCTACCAATCATCTTTCTCCACCTATTCCCCCGACTACTCCCCATATCACCTATCACCTCTATGCATCATGTCTTACTATTGGATGCTCACCTCCATGCCTTCTTGTTCACGACCAACTCATCATGAAGAAATAGAGAAGAAGGGCAAGTTACAGTCAAGAAAGAGTGCGCTTATCTTCCAAAATCTCAGGAATAGAAAGAGAGTTAAGTCTCAGTCGCAGGTCGATGCAGAATAGCTCCAGGATACTTCAAACATGCTACCTCTCTTCCTCAAGAAGAGATATTCTCATGCAGCCAATTGTCTCCAGTGGCCTCCGACAGCTCGCAGGCATTCTGTTATCACTGAAATTTCGTCTGCACATGGCGACAAGAACTCCACATCATCAAAACAGCAATGAAGTCATTCATGGCACTGAATTAAGTTCACAGCATTCCATAAGGGTCAGAAACTATACAAAGTAACCA
>JASDQU010711692.1:15333-27109 GCA_032191745.1 Picea mariana
GCTGCTACCTCAGCTTCTTGTCAAGCTGTGTGACTGAGAAGAATATTGAAAGATATGTCACATACAGAAAATGATCCAACTCCTATTTTCTATGACAATACTTCAACAATTTCTTTATCCAAAAATCATGTGTTTCATAAGAAAAGAAAACACATTGACACTCATTTTCATTTCATACATGAGCTAGTCAATAATGGTGATATTGCACTACAATTCTATGGTTCTCGAGATCAGCTTCCTGATATCTTTACAAAGCCACTGGGAAAAACGGTTTTTGATTTTTAGAGACAACACTTAGGCATAATCAGTGTTGTTGTTTGTAACTGTTGAGTTTAAGAGGGAGTGTTAAATACAATGTAACCTCAACAGTCTGACTGTACACTGCCAGCTGTCCTGGCTAGCTGTACTTACTATTCTTGTTTTGCTTGAGCCTATTTAGCTCAGCCATCTCCCATTGCATAGGATCTCTTCAACACTTCTTCAGACTTACTTCTCATTGTACTCTTCTTCATATATTCTAATATACTGTTTTCTGTTCTTTGCTTCACAATTTATCAAAAGTGTGTAACCTTGGGGTGCCCTAATCTTGCTCATGAAGAAGAAAGATGGGACATTAAGATTGTGCATTGATTTCAGGGAGTTGAATAAAGTGACTGTAAATAACAAGTATTCTCTACCAAGGATTGATGATCTCTTTGATCAATTGAAGGATGAAAAGATATTTTCAAAGATAGATCTCACGTCAGGATAGGTAAGGATTAAAGAGGAAAATATTAGCAAGACCACCTTCAGGACAAGGTATGGTCATTATGATTTCAAAATGGTGCCATTTGGGTTGTCAAATGCACTAGTTGTTTTCATGTTATTAATGAATGGTGTTTTTCGAGAATATTTATACAAGTTTGTCATTGCCTTTTTGGATGACATCCTTGTATATTCCAAGTTAGAAGAAGAGCATGAACATCATTTGAGGATGGTGTTGCAAGTATTAAGGGAGCATAAGTCGTATGCCAAATTGAGAAAGTGCTCATTTTATAGAAAATTCATTATTTGGGATATATCATTTGAAAGGATGGGATATCAGTGGATCCTGAGAAGATATAAGCCATTAGAGAATGGTCAGTGCCAAAGAATGTGATAGAGGTCAGATCATTCATGGGCCTTGCAGGCTACTATAGTAGATTTATTGAAGGATACTAAAAAATTGCACACGCAATCACTTCTTTGCAAAATAAGGGTATGAAGTTTCAATGGACATTGGATTGTGAAAAGAGTTTCCAACACTTGAAACAATTATTAACAAGTGCTCCAATACTAAGGATTGCAGACCCAAATGAAGACTTCATTGTATGCACAGATGCATGTAAAGAAGGACTTGGTGGAGTACTTAGTCAAAATGGGTTTGTTGTATGTTTTGAATCAAGGAAGTTGAAGGAGCATGAAAGCCACTATGCCACTCATGATTTGGAGTTTCCAGCCATAGTGCATGCCTTGAGGAAATGGAGAAACTACCTCATGGGGAAAAGGTTTGAGCTGAGGATAGACCATAATGGTGTGAAATATTTATTTGATCAACCAACTCTAAATGCTAGGAAAAAAATATGGTTAGAATTTATCAATGAATATGAATTTGATATAAAGCGTATTAAGGGGAAAGAGAACAAAGTGGCTGATGCACTCAGCATAAGAGTGCATGAATTGCATGTTATAGCCATTAGCATGTACTAATCAGATTTGAAAGACAGAATTGTGAAGGCTGCAAAATTAGATTTTCAATACGAGGAATTAGTGGAAAAATTACAATTGCAACAAAAAATTGAAGAATATAAGCTAGATAATGATGAAATTCTAAAGTACAAAGGAAATATTTATGTACCAAATTCCCATGAATTGAAAAATCTGAAGGAGCATGAAAGCCACTATGCCACTATGGCACCTAGGTTATAAGAAAACTATTGCAGCTGTCAAGAGCCAATATTATTGACCAGGAATGAAGAAAGAAATTGTTGATTTTATTTCCAAATGTTTGGAATGTCAAAAGGTAAAGGATGAACATAGACACCCAACTCGGTTGTTACATCCATTACCCATTCTTGATTGGAATTAAGAAGTTGTAACAATGGATTTCATCACCAAACTGCTCAGAACAAATAAGCAACACGATTTGATCATGGTAGTGGTGGATAAGATTACTAAAGCTGCCCATTTTGTTCCAGTAAAACTCACTCACAAGGCAGCCAACATTGTTGATATTTATATGAGAGAAATTGCTTGATTACATGTTATACCCAAGACAATTGTGTCTGACAGAGATCCAAAATTTACCTCAAATATTTGGAAAGGATTATTTAATGGATTTGGAACAAATTTGAATTTTAGTACATCTTCTCATCGAGAATCAGATGGACAAACAGAGAGCCTGGGGAATCAAGTGATTGAGGATATGTTGAAGATGTATGTGATGGATAAACCATGAAAATGGGAAGACTACCTACACTTAGTAGAGTTTTCTTATAGCAATGGGTACCCAACATCTCTAAAGATGATCCCATTTGAGACACTTTATGGAAGAAAGTGAAACACACCGGTAAGATGGGATAACCCATCAGATAGAGCAGTGGTTGGGCTAGATTTACTCAGGGAAATGGAGGAGAAAATGTTGAAAATAAAACAAAATTTAAAGGTCGGCCAAGACAGGCAAAAAAACTATGTTGATAAGGGAATAAATCATAGGGAATTTAAAGTTGGGGACCATGTATTCTTGAAAGTGAAGGCCAACAAAAGTTCCGTGGAGTTGGGAAATTGTTCAAAGTTGGGAGCTCGCTATTGTAGGCCATTTGAAATCCTAGAGATGATTGGTCTAGTGGCTTATATGATTGCATTTCCTACATCTATGTATGTTCATAATGTATTCCATGTATCATTGCTCAAGACATATATACATGATGCTAATCATGTTATTGATTGGAATGTGATTCGGGTGGAGAAAGAAGGCGCTTTCTAAGTGCATATGGTACGCATTCTAGACCGAAAAATCAAGTAGTTCTGAAATTGAGCCATAGAGCTTGTAAAGGTCCAATGGACCTGGTGCGGTCCTGATGACACTACTTGGGAGGATGAGGATGCAATGCGGGCAAACTACCTGGATCTTTTTGAGGATTTTTGAATTTTTGTTATATATCTGTACATAATGCACTGAGGAAGTGCATAAATAAGGGGAGGGGATTGTAATACCCCTAGGCCTAACCCAATTGTAAATGTAAATACAAATGTACGTAAGATGGTGAGTTGTTTGATATCATTTTTGCATGCACCTTCCATGGTATGGTGTTGTGCAGTAAAATGATGAAGTGTGCACATTTTAGGATACCATGATAAGGGGAGGGGATTGTAATACCCCTAGGACCAACCCAATTGTAAATGTGAGTTGTTTGATATCATTTTTGTATGCACCTTCCATGGTATGGTGTGCACATGTACTTCACAATAAAATGATGAAGTGTGCACATTATAGGATACCATGTGCAGCAACTTAAGTGTGCGTGATTTTAAGGCCAAGGAGCCTTTGTGTATATGTTGTGTTTTATAGGCTCGTGAGCCAATTATTATAAGATAAGAGGATTATGTTTTATATTAGGCCAAAGAGCCTAGATGCTAAAGGCCAATGAACCTATTTTTGTATATGTCTCATCATTAATTTGAAATACATTATTGCACATAGACCGACCATGATAAACGAGTAAGGGGGACTAAAATCCACTAGTTAGTGAAAGAGGGGAGATACAAGTTAAAAAAAAGGGGCTAAGCTAGGGAGATTAAGCCAGAAAAGAATATTATATTAATATTCCTTAAAGTATAAAGTATGGATAATTATTTTATCCTAAGTTCTATGGATGGGGACAAGTGGGCCAAAGTAGCTCCCAACATGACAAGTGTCAAGTTGGGAATATGCATACATATAGTTTGGACTTAAGTCATTTTCCCATCATTCAGTCATCCATTCAATCATTCACTCGCCGAGTCAGTTGTCCTCCGTACCTTCCTGTCACTTTACCTGAACCTGTATCTATACCCATACCTGATTGTGTACCTGGTGAGCTTGGGATCTGGATGGAAGAAGTGGGTTATCATGCCCATGTGATACTCAAGAGGCGGGTTGTGAGGCTCACAAGAAATTTCTCTCTAGATGCGAAAATTGTTGGGAATTGATTTTCTGAAGGTGCTAAACTGCAGCTACAGGAATTTGAGACTTCCTGTCTGGCCTGTTGCTGAAGCTCAGAAAGGAAGTGGGCCAGTCGAAGGACTGGTGATCAGAGAAGGGGCACACTTCCTAGGGTGGGACAGGCATGTGGGCAATGAGGGACTGTAGGCTATTAGTTTGGTACCTATGATAGAGTCTTTCTTGTTGTCTATGATACATACATCATCCTGGTTAGGAATCCCTTTACTCGGGTGAAGTTTAGTTGCATCTCGGGGGTGACCCACTGCTGAGAGTGATGAGCAGTGTAGTCTAAGGATGAGAGGTTCGTGGCAGGTCTACACATAGTTGGTGATATTCTTACCAAGATAAGTGTCAATTGTGTGATAAATTACATGTTGCATTATTATTTACGTGTTTATTTTTATGGGTTTATCCTATGTATGGTTTATAACTGTCTTTATATTTATGGGTATTGTCTATATATGTTGCATGTATATGTTTATTTCTATTTCAATATGAATCTATGCATTTACATAATGTATTTTTCTGTTTACGTTTTATATATAAAGTTCTGCAATAGTTCTGTGTGAACATGTTTTAATTACATGCAGTTCAAAAAATTTATGTGGCATAACTCAGTTGGATGTTGGGTACATTATAGTATGTTGAGCAGAGAATAAAAGCATTTTTTGGAGTAGCATGGACTCGCCTGGGTGGCCAGGAATGTTACACTTTTCAAGTAATATATGTATTTATTTCCTTAGGAAGAAATCTAAAGTATTGAAGAAATTTAAAACTTTTAAGGCTCTTGTGGAGAATGAGATAGATAAGAGAATTAAGGTGTTGAGGATGAATAATGGTAGAGAATTATAAAAAAATGAATTCGAGGAATTCTGTAACAAGTGTGGTATAATACTAATTCATACACACCTCAACATAATCGAGTTGGCAAAAGGATGAACATGATGATGATCGAAAAAACAAGGAGCATGCTCAGTGGTGTTGGGTTAAGACATGAATTATGGGTAGAGGTAGTGGGTGCTACATGTTACCTGGTCAATCAATCACCCTCATCGGTGCTAGATGACAAGAATCCAAATGTGAGTGCATAATATTATCTCCACTTCACTTTTCTTCATTGGTTAATTGATGACCGCATTGCCGATTAACTAGGACTAGGTGGTGGAGACTCATATAGAGAAGAGAATTAAGGGGTTGAGGATGGATAATGGTGGAGAATTATATGGAAATGAATTCAAATAATTCTGTAAGAAGTGTGGTATAGAAAGGTAGAATATTAATTCATACACTCCTTAGAAGAATGGAGTTGTAGAAAGAATGAACATGACAATGATGGGAAAAGAAAGGAGCATCCTCAATGGTGTTCGGTTAGGACATGAATTATTGGTATAGGTAGTGGGTACTACATGCTACCTGGTCAATAAATCACCCTCATCGGTGCTAGATGAAAAGACTCCACATGTGTGTATATGCGATTCTCTCCATGTCACTTGTCTTCACTAGTTAACTTATGACTGCATTGTCGATTAACTAGGATTAGGTGGTAGTTCACTCCGGTTTTTGTCAGATCTCTCATTCTCTTCTCTCTCTCTATTTCTTTTGCAAGCTTTGTGTGAATTTCTACTAGCTCGGTTCTCTATGCAGTTTTCACCAAAATTTCGGAGGACAAGCTCCTTGGATTACATTAGTATTGCAATTGGTACTTGGACATATGGAACTAGCCACTTCGGCATGGTGTTTAACACTCCTACATGGGACCCAACTTTATGGTGGAGATTGTTGGACTATTTCATCTTGGTGGCTAGCACTTGTACATGTGATCTTCATTCTATTCCTTACTTTAGTATTGGGGTTCACACTCATCCATGGGAGTTTGGTTTATGATTTTACATCCACACAACAAGCATTGAGGGAAACACTTTTATAAGAGGGGTGCAATGTTGGGATCCTCCCTATGGGTTTAATGGGGGGCTAAAGGGCCCATAGTAGAGTAATACTTGTGGAGGTCATTCAATGTAAAGTGAACTAGGTCGAATATGATTGTTATTATTAAATAAGTTCAACTATGGTAGTTAGTATTGAATAAAAGTAATGGGGAATCATTAAAAAAGGTCGACTAGGTAGTTAGGAGGTTGTTATGATTAGGGTTCTATTGTTAGTTATAAATAATGGCGGATTCCTCTTTATGAGTAGTGTGGAGTTTATTATATTTGGATTTTAGCTCATTGAGAGATGGCCCAAACTTAAGAAGTAAGTTAACAAGAGTGAATTCCTTCTATAATAGGATCATTGCAAAGTCTTTCCCTAGCTTAAGGGTTTTTATTTTAATAAAATGTTGGGGATTTATGAATATCATTGGTTTTTATTCAATTTCTATGGTTAAGGATGATAACACTACATGGCCTCATATATGCTAGGTACAATATGTGTGCCAAACCCATTTGAATAGATGAGATGAAATTAGACTAATAAATTCTCATATGTCCATTTTTATGACCAGAACCTTTATGATCATAAACATTCTTCACAATATGGACTAATATACAATCATTTTATCACTATACTATATTATATGAGTTGATCCATGGGAGGATGTGCCAATTATAATATGAAGACATAAATATCTTAGGAGACTAATACTCGGATGAAAACATTAAAAACATCGTATTTTATGTTGCTACCAAGGCACCCCACACTCTATCCAAGTATATCCCAAGTATATTGTTATCCAAAGAGATTTATTATTAAACTAGTCACTCTACTTTTAATAAAGCTTTCACAAAGAAAAGAAAATAATTCCCACCTTATCTAATTGTTACGCGTAAAATAGTGTATAGCTTACCATGTTATATATACACACTAATGGAAGCAAAGAATATGGACTTTGAAACTATGCCCTTTAATATGTATAGCCCCCCAAAAATTCATAGCAAACTATAGATTTTTTTTGGATATCCAATGGCATTATTCTAATGAGGAATACACATACTCATAAGAAGAAGTCATGAAAAGGGGTCTAAATTATGAGGAGGTCCTCGACAGAATAAAGGAAATTGAGAAAGTGCGGGCTAAGAAGAAAACACTTTCAAAGCTACAACAGGGGTATAAAGATCGATGTCAAGTCAAATGGTCCTATGTCATCACAAGGATATGAACCAAGCATTGAATTCCCTTCAATAAACCCCTAAGTGGAAAGATGAAATACTTAGAAAAAAAAGACTTCCACTCTTCATCAAACAAGAATGCACAGAATAACTAAATGGAACTGAAGAATTTATTAGGACCAAATAGAAGCAAATACAACTCTTACAAGTGGTGAAGAAGTTTCAACTAGATCTTTAGGATATAAATATAAATGTGTAGAAACTCACTCAAGATTAGATGTAATGGAAGAAGTGTTCACTCCAAGTAAGCACAACTAGAGTTTTCAATACTGTGTTGAGTGAGAATAATTAATAGGATATGAAGTGGTATGGTTAAAATTATTGACCTTTAATAAAAATAAGAATAAAATGGTGTGACAAACACATAAGAAATGAAAAACTACCACTAATCATGCCATAATTAAGAGCACATAAACTACAATGATGGATGGAAGAAGCATGGGCCTAGTAGTGATGGCTACTTCTTTAGTTGTCACAACTTTGGAAAATGAATAAAGTTCCATGACCGAAGACATTGTTGCATCTAAATAAGAAACTACAACTACTCACTTGAAACATCGAGTGGAATATTACAAAGGAGTGAGATATGATACAACAAATTCACATTAGAAAATCACTAATTATGGATTAGAAATTCACAATGGTACCTCTCATGTCCACAAAGACTTTTACAATGTACTATTGGATATGTAATAATTTATCAAGAATCATTAACCATCCGTTTATCTAGCAAAGTATATCTCAATTGCAGCTAGAAAAAAAAGGCATGTAGAGCTAATATGTATGATTGACAAAGATGCACTAAAATATATCATAGAAATATTGGTTAGAGGAAAATGCATCTTTTGTGTTTTTATTTCAATGATGGATAAGGGTAAAAAATAATCCAACATGATTTGGCTGTAATATGGATCCCTTTTGAAGAGAATGACTTATTTTAAAATTAGATTAGATATTTTAATAATACAAAGACTATATAAAAAGAGTTAGGTATACAAGTGGTTAAATTTTTGTTAAATAGTCAACTGAAGATAAAGAGTTATTAAGTAAAAAAACTTAATTTCCCTAATTCTAATTTTGTATAAAAGTTACAATTATTAGCAAAAAAAGATTCTCAAGTATCTGAATGTAAGTTACCTTGAATGTAAGTTACCTTGAATGTAAGTTACCTTGTATTTGAGATCGAGGAAATTGCTAACAAGACAATTTTAATAAAATTGAGGAATGGTTACATATTGATATATTAAATTATTTTTCTATTCATATACTTGACATTATTTTGTGGGATTTGAAATAGATATTTTAATATGACATCTACTTATAGTTGCTTAACTTSGTTTATATTGTATTTTTTTAGTTTCAATTTAATTATGTTGCTCCTAGTATTATGGATTAATTTTCTATCATTCACTTATATGTATTTTATTTCATAAATATATATAAAAAAAACATATAAATCCAAAACACTTAAGTTGAATCTAGTAAATATTGCCAAAATTTTAAGGGTCCTCCAATAAAGAATGAGAATCTTGAACAAAATCTTTTACTTGAAGGGATCCATATATCTTGATGACAGAGAAAAACCCATGTCAATATATTGGCTAAGAGGAGGGCCTCTCCTTTTTATGGATAACATTAGAGAAAGTCAAGAATTTTGTGAAAGTTGGAGTGGACAAGAATCTTAGCCAAAACACATGTAAGAATTATGGAATCCTAAGAGATCAAACAATTTGACTTTGAATCCAATAAACCATGACATTCATGAGCATTCCAAAGAGTCACCTAGATTTTGAGTAGATAAACTAAAATCACACATATCATTTTTGACCTACCAACTTAGATGCGTCAATGACCAAAACACTAGGAAAATCCCCAACAAGAGTTTGCTAAAGCATGCATTATGGATTTTGTAGTGGCTCCAATGGATAATATAAATCACAACATTGGTAATCTTTTTCGTAAACAAGTGAGATACTTGAGAAAGCCATTTGTGATTTTGGGTGTATTCTAACTTAGGCATATGTACCTTTCATCATACACTTAATCTCATAGCAACTACCTAATTAAAACATGGCAAACCAATATACATGGTTGGTTCCTCACACCCTAAATTGGGGAGAGCCTTACCACAATATGCTTAAGGATGCTAAGAGACATCTTCCTAAATTCAACTCAAATGAAGCTACTACACTCTCAAGACCACTTGAAAGCTTTCATAGAAGCTATTAAGCTTTTGAATATCCAATAACAAGACATTGAATGTAGAGTTTCTCATTTTCCTTTGTACATCAAACATCTATGTGCTTTTTCAATTCATTTATTAACACATTACCATAATGGGTTCGAAGGAGTCAAAAACTTTGTAAATAAATTTAGAGATGATGGAACAAAAATGCATTACACTTTAGTAATTTAAAAATAGAAGCAAATAAAAATGAAAAAATAAAAATTAATACAAAGTTCACTACCACCTCACCTCATAATAGTGTATTCCTTCATATCAAATACTTTAAAAAATCTACAAATAATCCATCAAAATATCTTACTATTAAATATATTTTCTTAAATAATTAGTAAGAAACTCTTAAATATCTAAACATCCATCTCCAAGTACCTAATTAGTAAGAAACTCTTAAATATCTAAACATCCATCTCCAAGTACCTAAGACTCCAAGTGATGTGTAGTGCAACGACTATCACAAAAACACTCCAATGATTTTGTGAATTTCTAAATAAAAATCACATAAGAAACCCCTTTAAATAAAGGTTTCCATTATCTATCAAAAGCCCTGCAATAATCAGGCATCCAAACGAACCAAGCCCTATCAAGCTACAACGAGATTTGAAAGAGATTAACGAAACCCTATCAATCTACAACTAGACTTGAAAGAGATTACCAAGCAACATTACTGTGAAGTTTAACATGCAAATCATGGGAAAATGAATGCCCTGAAATTATAAATGCTTATGGAGCCTTTACCCTAGAAGTAAGTTAACCCCCGATGAAAACAGAAAATTAATATATTATCTCAAAAATAAATGGTCCTTTGACAAGGGTCAAAAACATACATCAATAAATGGTCCTAAACTGACAATGACGCTCAGAAACTAACAATGATGAGGAAGGAGACGCAAAGTCATGTGAAGCTAACGCCATTCAATGGAAAAGATACTACCCTTTGAGGAACAGAAATCAAAATAATAATACTCCCTCTACTTTCCTAAAGGTCATCAATTTACATCAATAAATGATCATAAACTGACAATGATGAATGAAGAAGGAGAAGCAGAGTCAGGTGAAGCTAATGCCATTTAAGGGAAAAGATACTACGCTTTAAGGTGCAGAGATCAACAGAATAATTCTCCCATTATTGACCTAAATCCCTTAACAAGTAATGTAAGATCCCAAACCTCACATGCACTTCAAACCCCAAAATTGATTATAATATTTTGGAGGACATAAAAGAGATCAAAGATAGCATTTCATCCCAAGATTTAATTGGGATGACTTAGTAGTGCAAGCTGCTGTTGATAACATTGAAGAATCTTGTTACTAATACGAACCCCCTGTTAATTCTGCCATGGGAAACAAACGTATATCTAAAACGCCACCTTTTCAAATCCCTTTTCATATCTTCAATCGCAACCGGCTTGGTCGATTAGGTTGCCTTAACGAATGTAACGAGTCTGAAAACGGTTGAATGCCAAACCTGTTAGGTCTTCCTTGCAGATTATATAGCTTGATGAACGATGATTTTATTCAAGTGGTTGCAGACCCAAGTATATACCAGGTCATTAATATTGTAGAGGTCGATATTCATGAAATTTAAGGAACGCTTCTGATCAGGATTGGTGACAAAAGATGAAAGGATACTTCGCCAAGTATTGGCCTTGTCATCTTTCGTTATTGTGGAAGATAAAACTTAAGTATGTAAGTTTCCACAGTTAGTCACAATGTAATAGGTATCCAAACATTCAATTTTTCTAATGGATACTCTACCCATCCAATTTTTTTAATGGTTACTCTACCCATGAACTATGAACTATCATCAAGTACATAAAAGCTTTTGTGGTGGATAACAATCCCTAATGATAAATGGAGTCTCTACTCAAAATTTTTGGAAAATTCTAACTAGATAAAACCTAACCAAATAAGAAGAGTACACTCAAAAGACAAATGAAGCACACAGTTGTTAAATATATTGTATCCTCAACAGACTAACCGTACACTGCCAGCTGTACTGGACAGTTGTACTTTCTATTTCTGTCTTGCTTTGAGCATATATAAGCTCAGCTATTTCCTATTGTTAGGACGACTTCTAAATCTCTTCAGTTCTATTCCGTACTTCTTCATACATTTGAATATACTATTCTTTTCTCTCTGCATTTC
>JASDQU010711693.1:16218-27567 GCA_032191745.1 Picea mariana
GGAAAAATATATTATTATTATTATCATTTCCACACATTTAATTTCAATGAAATTGAAATTTATTTATAAAATTAAATATTAATAATAATAATGTGAAAAAAATTATACAAAATAAACAATGATAATGATGATAATGGTTGTTAATGTTTAAAGAGACTTGTTATCCTCATTTTGTGGGATAACTAAGGAGATGATATCTCGAGGTCCTCAGGTTGCAGATATTGAGTGTCGAGAGACCACATGACTAGTAGTGTCCACTTGCATATAGAGAAGCCCACTCTATCACCATATTTTGATCCATTGTCAGCGCATCCACCACACTAGCTAGCTTCTAGAAGAAATATGGGTCTTGCTCCATTTGGTACAAGTTAGGTATTGTTGCAGGTAATCACCCTAATATTTGAGATGATTTTGATCATAGAACGTCTGCTTGGACATTATGCTTTTGACCTTGTTTCACCTTGGTGAGTGTCATATATTTTCTAGTAAGTGGCCAACCTTTGGGGAAGGTCTGCAATTGGGGGTCCCTTGAGGGGTTATCATACCATTCCCGACCATACTTACCACCTTCCTCTCCTTACACTCCCATCATATTGTCTTCTTCTAGGCCCTTTGACTTTAGTGACCCAAGAAGGGCATGTAGCTCATTTCATGGGAAGAAGGGGTTGAAGGCCTAGAGGTATTGTTGTTGGCTAAAAAGATAAAAGCCTAAATATAGACCTTCCATATGCTTCGCCTAGGGATCCTCGAGAAAGCAATGAAACACTTCTCTATAAGAAATGGGGGACCTACAAAAATAAATGATAGCGAATGTTTAAGGGGTTAGCTGGAGGATGGGAGGTCTCATCACAAGCCGACCTATCATGATCATGGGTATTTAGCGGGAATACATTACCATCATCTAGTCACCAAGCCAGGGTAGTGGCTTTCAGTTACACAACTGAGAGGAAGGGGGTCTCATCACGACCCAACCTTCTTATTCCGTGAGGTATTTGTGAATGACACTATCATTATCTAGACACCAAGCCAGGACAATGGCCTTCAACTTGTTCCTTAAAACATGAAAGAAATATAAGAAGAAATAATGGCAAGAAGATGGGCTTGGAAAAAGTGCATCGCAAACGAAGGTGCCACACATCCTCTACAAAGGAACCCATAAATGATATAATACGAGCCATTGTATGCCATGAAACTCATCGACCTATGAAGTCTAAACCCCTTCCACCTCATCATCCACTACATAACCTTGAAAGGCCATCCTTGGGAGCATCCCCTACTTGAGGGATTTGGTATACCCAATAGGACTTTTATGACACCCCTCCCATACTTAAACTTGGTTAATTGTATAGGGTTTTTGAGCATTTGTTTAATTTGATGAGGTAGTTTTGATGCACATGCTTAGGTGCCTTGTTTATTAGATGTGGTATTTTTGATGCACATGCTTAGGTGCCTTGTTTATTAGATGTGGTTTACACTTGTCATGATATATTTGACTTGAGATATTTGGAGGGCGTACCCTTTTATTTTGTCGGACCTTGATGGTGGACAATTTTGGAGGAACAAGCCTAGCTTGGGCTTCCATGGGGATTGAAGCCCATAGGTTGGATGTCAAGTCCCCCCATGAAAAATCACAATGAATTTCATGTGGAGGCCTATAAGACATCATGGATGACCTTATCTATCCCCTAGTACCCAAACGAGTTTCCTAGGAGAGGAAAAATGTCACTTTTGGAGGGTTGGCGTCATGCTTGAGGGGGTTTGGTGGTGATGGAGGTGTTGTTCATCGACACATGGCACGTTTTGAAGGAAGGAAGGATTTTAACCATAAAGAAGAAGCTTGGAGAGATGACAAGTGGCCTTTGGAGGCCTTTCCATGCTTCCCCATCTCCAACAACTTGCTCCTAGTGCCAAAATGCCTCCCTAAAGGGGTGACATAATCTTGTTTTAGGGTTTCTAATGTGTTAAAGTTAAAATTAACTATTATTATTTGGTTCAAGGGGTAAGATAAGGGTTGTTGACCCTTTATCTTATGTTTTACCCTTGCTAAGTGGAAAAACTATGTTTTAGGACTTTTGTATAAATAGAGATCATGTGAATCTCATTTGATAACATATCTCTCCCATTGTGAGAGGATACTTGGCTGAAATTTGCGCCCTATTTGGGAATTTATCATTGTCTCTTGGTTGCTACTCTCTTGTAATGGTTTTTCTTTGGCTATTGGATGGATGGAGGATGCACTATCTCTAGTGGAGGACTATTTATTGCTTTATGGTGGATTTGCTTGGTTAAAAGGAGGTTTATCATGTTAATGCTTGGACTAGGTAAGGAATCTTTGTTGCTTTTGCTTATTTTCTTGGTTTCAAGGTTGATTTGCTTACGATTTTTGGGAGTATAAGTGCATACAACCCCACTAAGTCCAATGTAATTGTTTTGAAATACTTTGTTGCATAAGGAATACTAGGAGGAGTAAAAGGGTTTACACCCTTCTAGGGTTTTTCCTAGCTAGCTTAGCTTGCCTTGGGAAGTAAAAAGGCTTACACCCCCAAGGAAGTAGCTCACCTAGCTCTTTAATTTTGAGACTCCACAACCCAATAGTTAAAGTCACTAATCTTCTTTGCATTGGAGAAATAAAATCATTTCATTGATATATGTGAAAACATGAGATTTTGAGATTGTCTAAATTGGAATCTATTTTATGTGCTCTAAGCTTGGTAAGGCCACATTGGCATTTTGATTCGTCAAGGATATATTATTGTTGTTATAAAATTTATTCTATAGCCACTAGGGCTGTAGCAAACTCATTTAACTTCTTTCTCTTACTCACTATTCATCCATCAAAAATTGATAAGAAGCTTCCATATTAATCTACTAATCATTGTGCACATTTTGGGTGGTTTACTTGTGATTTTTGGTGGTTGAATATTGTTGCTGTAGCAATTGTTTTCTACAGCCATAAGGATGCTACAATAATTCTCTGAAAATACTATCTAGCAGCCCTATTTTACTGTCAAAAGTGTGTGCTTGAATATTGTAAAGTTATCTATTGGTTTAGTGCTTCACTGTCCAATAATTACTTGACAATTTTGATGGTTAATTCTGCAGTAACTATATGTTTTTTTTGTTGATATATATTTCTGTTTACTATTGCAATTAGGGACAACAAGATTAACTTGCTTTTCCACCTAACATATACTGCGAACACTTGGTTTTTATTTTGTCCTGGGTAGATACAAACACTCTTAGCAGGTACCCAAGGACTTGGCAACCTTAAACCTCTCTCGAGACTCATTCTCAAGCCTTATTCCATCAATTAACTTCACCTATAGGGGCTTCCATTCATACATCACATTTTCCATTTCATTCCCCCCTAGGGTCACCGATATTCCCCCCTTGAGGTGACCACTTTACCTCTAAAGTGACGGGAACACTTGCCTAAGGTGACAGTGGGTAGGTTCTCTCTTAGTTGTCGCCATTTGGTGGTTGGGTTGGGATTTTCCCAACCTACAATTTGTGCGATAACAAGACCAACATTGGTGTATCACACCTTAAACAAAAGGTAAGGAGTTATTTAGTTTTCTTTAGAATTTTATTTTTGTACTCGAAAAGTTTTAAAGAAGTGTTCCTAAATCATCATAATTTTGATGATTTAAGAGGTTAGGAAGGTCAGTATCATAAAAACTATTTTGAGATTGATATTTAATGTAGGTGTACCAATGACATTTTAATAAATTTTTTTTTTCATCATTAACCCTCTTAGTAGATTCTCAGTAGAGGAGCAACTACCTAGATTATTTTGGTAGATTCTCATATAGTTGCATCTTTATAAAATGATGGTGGTGGTGGTGATTAAGATCCAATGAGACTGAATTTGGTCTATCAGACCTTAAAAAGGCAATAGATTACTTGAAATTCTTTAGAATTTTAAGTCCGTGCTAAAAAACCATTAAGAAAAATGTTCCAAGATCACCATAGTTTTGTTGAGTAAAAAGGTTAAGAAGGTTGGTAGTGTAACAACTCTAAAGGAACAAAGAAATTTCAATTGTAAGGGAATTGGAACCTCGACCAATAATGAAGTGGAAGCACTAGCCATAAATAAAGGTCTTTCTATCCTAAAAGATAAATGGGTTCATAGAAAACTGATGGTGGGGGAATCAATAGTAATCATCAAATCTATGCATCATAAAAGTCTTCCAAAGAACTTTAAATTGTATAGGATTGTGCAAAGGATCTCACATGTAGTTCAAGACTTTAAGAAGACAACGTTCTACAATGTTCTATAAGGGAAAAATAGTTTGCCAATTAATACACCAATAAAGGAGTAAGATTGATAGAAGGCATATAATATGTGATTTAAATGGGGGGATTATCATCTTGGCCCCTCCATGATGCTTGTGATATTAATGATGAGACCCTATAACACAAAGACCTATTCTACTGCAATCCATAGATGTTGGAGGTAAAGAATGGTATGATGGAGGTGGCAAGGGATGCATGTGGATTAAGTTGGCTTGTAATTTGGGCTTGGAATGAATTGTGCATCATAATTGAAAAAAAATGCCTTTCTCTTTGAGCACAATCAATGAAGGTATTGATGCATTTGGTTAGAAAAAAAGGCTTGACTTGGGTTATTTGTTCTTGGTTCAACCTTCCTTGTCATCGATTTAGAGGGAATTTGTTAAGCAAGAGTGGTGGGTAATTGGTACTTGAGTGTGGGGTATAAGGTCTATATTTATTATTGAGGCTTGGCCTACTCCTATATGTCAAACAAATATTCACAAAGAGAAGTCAAAGTTTGAAGGTTTCATGAAGGTTTGAGGGCTCCTATTCTATTCAAATACTCAACAAACAAAGACTCGGCTCTGATGACACACTACCATTTCAAAAGAGGTTATTGTGTGTTGTGTGAACTCGCAGATGTGAAGTGAATTCTAAAGTGATATGAGAAGGATGTTGTAGAAGTACACTAAAGCATCATGTGTCGGAATACTGAGAGGGGGGGGGGGTGAATCAATATTAATACTTTTCTTTCTTTAACCACAATATAAATATTCAATCAACATTCAATATAGCATCAATACCATAAATCAATGCATAAAAAACACATAAACACAATACACAGAAGTTTTATGTGGAAACCTAATGCGGGAAAAACCACATAATGCTTTTCTTATTTTTCAAAGAGTACATTCATTGGAAGCACCAACCTCCTGTTTCTCCAGGTACAACTAGAAGGAGGCTCCAACCCTCTATTTACAGGTTGCAACCTGAAGGAAGCTCCAACGCCCTAATTTTTCGGCTTCGATCGGAAGGAGGCTACAACTCCCTTTCCTTTCCCCGTCCAACTGCTCTCAATTATAAATGTAGACTACCTTGTCACTACTTTTGTTGCTATAATTGATAACCTATTTCTGTTGTTGTTTCTGATGCTTCTGTTGCCGCTACTAATATCAATATCTCATCAATACTGCAACCACACATACCTCATACCAAAATCCACAAAAGAGTTCTTCAAATCAAGTGTTCACAACTCACTGAAACATACTTGTTCCTTATTTCTTCATAATAACTCCCTAACACACTTAGGAAGACACCTTTACCCTGAAGCTGAATTGAATTCCTGATCCCTGATCTTCTCGTATTTTTCCTCATAGGTCCGCGACTGTGTGTATTGTATGCCCATGAGTATCCGTGCTTTTCCTCACTGTAGCCTGCGAATGTCTACACTTTTCCTCTTGAAACCTACAAATATACTCAAGGAATTCCTATATGAAACCCCTTCTCCTTACTTTCGGCTCCTGCAAACTTCTTACTTCACTTGACTTCTCTGTCTTTGACTCACTGCCTCAGATCTCCAGCTTGTATTCTCATAAGTGACTACACATAAGTGATTTGCAATGGACTCTTCTTTGTGTTATAAATAAAAATTTCTTAATGACATGCAACTCACAATGGCATGCAACTCACATGCATCATGTTATCTTTTGTTTACACTTTAATTATCCCCGCAATAATTAATTATTCCTCAATTAATTAATTATCCCCACAATAATTAATTATCTTCTATTTACTGCCACTTTACTTCGACATGCAACTTTGCTCAAGGGTTGACATCAATGGCAACCAATATCGATAATTAATTATCCCCGCAATAATTAATTATCTTCTGTTTACTGCCACTTTACTTCGACATGCAACTTTGCTCAAGGGTTGACATCAATGACAACCAATCTCAATAATTAATTATCCTTGCAATAAATAATTAATATTTCAACATCATGAACTAGACCATCTTTTCCATGTGTATATGTGTGTTCTTTTGCTTTTCTTCAAAATATACACTTTTACTTATTTCCTTTGAGTGCAATGCCTTCAAACTTCAAATGACAAAAAGCATGCAAACAAAGAATTTTAAAACATAAACTTAAATGCTTTCTTAGCTCATGGAACCTACAATCCAATGAGCTTTCTTTCTTCTCTTGTAAAAAAAACCTACATAACAACACAAAACAAACTCATTAAACATTCATGTGGATGCTTTGCAGCAAATGACAAGTCTATTTATGTCCTTAGTGGCATAATCCTTTAAACAATGAAAATCTTAATCGTTGAAAATAGGAATAAGATACATAAGCTTGACAAATTATAAGAAAGGAAAAAATGTGAAACATAAACTTTTGCCAAAAGATCCCTTCATAATCCACATAAAATGATGGCCTTTTTTCACATAAAAGGTGTCATCCATGTAATCTTACAATTCTAAACATAACTATAAGTGAAGACATGCCATTTCTTCAACTTGTATTCAAAGGAAATCTCTTGAACTATTTTGCATTAAATAAAGTCTCTTTCAAGGCAATGCAATCAAGCATTTGAATGAGAATCCTTTGAGAGTTTGTCACAAATGCACATGAAAGTTTGGGGTAGTAACCCTAGGTCTCTACTCCTCAAAGAATATGTATCATTGTTGAAATTTTGAATAAGATTTTGCATTGATTTAGAGAAAAAGGTGAAGGAAAAATGAATAAGGCATAAGATTTTATCACATAAATGTTTGCTATTGTTGATTTTCTCTAGTTAGCAACATCGCACAGACATTCTCCTAGATTGGTCATGCTGATTTGACCAAGGGAGGATGATACATTCACTCATGGTGCCATGCTGATTTGGCTAGTGGTGAACGGACTAGGTGTAGCTTCTCTCCTACTTGTCATGTTGATTTGACTAGGAGCGATGGAGACTCGATATGCTCTCACATTGCCTGCTCTAGGATGGAGTGATCTAATTTTATAGGGCATGCTTGACTTGTTTACAAGTCTAGTCTAATGTTGAAGATGTAGGCTCAAGAGATTTCTTGTGATGAGGGGCTTCTCGGTGGGTTTACTCATTATTAGAGTCCTATATTAATTAGACGTGCATGTGAGGAGAAGGTAAATCAACATGGCTCATGGAAAAATTTTCTACCAAGAAGAAATACCAAGAAGAAGTACAAGTCATCCCTACAAGTGAAGAAGAAGCATTGAAGAATCCCTTAGAAGAATTATTGTGGAAAAAAGAAGAAGGCGGCCCCACAAGTAAAAGTAAGGTGACTTGTTTAGTATAATAAGGCACCTTGGTTCTCATTTGTTCATCATCACTTCACAACTTCTCTTCTGTCATAAAGTTCATTGTTTAAGAAGAAGTTCACTGTTCAAGAAGGGGAGGCACAATTTTAGCAAGAAGCATATTTGGCTAGGGTTTTCTATCTTTTGTTGGATGCGCTATCTTGTCCAGGGTATCTTTCTTTCAAGGGAGCACTTATCTAAGTGTTAGGGTTTCTTCATATTGATGATGTACTAGTAATATTTGATTGATTTCTTCTAGAGAAAAGTTGTTGGGTTTTCTCCCAAGGTTGGGTGTCCCAAGATAAAATCTTTGCGTCTATTGTGCATGGCTAGCTTTCTATGATTCTATTGTTTCCACTATATAATTTTTGGTTGATATTTTCAGTGTGTAATTATTATATGATAAAAATGGTATTAAAATTCTATTTGAAATCATAAGGAAGTAATTATCAGATTTGGAAATTGTTAAAATTCAACATGGTATGAGAGCTTTGTTGAAATCTGCCATTGCATAGTAGATCTGAAATTTCTTTGGAAATCGTTGGGACTAATTTTGATTCAGATATATTTGTCTTACCCTACTTCATCTTTTGGTGCTCTCAGTTTGACATTTGGTCAAGGTTGAAATTTTAGGGCTTTAGGCTTGTTGACAATGGTGACCAGTCTCAGAGTAGAAGACATGCTGGACGGTGCTACAAATTTCAGATCCTGGAAGACCAGGATACTCTTCATCTTGGATGAAAATGAGATTCAAAATTATGTAAGAGAAGTTGTCTCAGAACCAGAAAGTGATGAAGAGAAAGCCAGGCACAAGAAGAATGAAGCAAAGGTGAAGGGGATCTTGATAGATTTCGTAAAAGATCATTTGATTCCGCATATTGTCGAGCTTAAGACTGCCAAGGAAATGTTTGATGCCTTGGTGGAATTTTTCAAGAGTAAGAACACTAACAAGAAATTAGCTTTGAGGAATCAACTTCGTTGTATCATGATGACGAAGTCAGATTCAATTTCCACTTATTTCATGAGGGTCTCCTAGTTGAGAGATAAACTTAATTCCATTGGAGACACCATTGATGACGCATAACTTGTTACCATGACTCTTAATGGATTTCTTTCTTCATGGGAGACATTTGTTTAGAGAATTTGTGGATGAGAGAAGCTGTCCAAGTTTGATAGACTATGGAATGATTGTGTCCAAGAGGAGGCCAGAGTATTGTCCAAGAGTAGCTTGCAGAGACCCCAGGATGAAGGAACTCAAGCTCTTGCAGCTCATGCAAGAAAAGGAAAAGGTAAAAGAAATTTTGGAAAGAAAAATACATGTGGAGGATCATCTCCAATTCAAGAACAAAAGAAGAGGATCTTTCAAAGATCAAGTGCTACAATTGTCACACATTTGGTCACTATGATTATAAGTGTCCTCCAAAAAAAAGGAAGGGAAAGCAACATGTATCAACAACCGATGTTGATGAGAATCCACCACACAAGAAGACAAATGAATCTAAACTTGATGAGATTGCAGATGAACTTCAGAATGAGTATTTCTTTGTCTCCGCTCTTATAGGCACTATTATAGATAGTCGTGATACCTAGTTGGTAAACAATGGTTCTTCTACAAACATTATAGGTTACCGAGATTCTCTCAGATATTTAACAGAGAAGGACTCAACATTATAGGTGGAACTTAGAGACAATGCCAAGTATGCAGTAAAAGGAGTTGGAGAAACATCGTTTTAGCTAGAGTCTGGAGATTATCTACACATGAGATACATATTGTTTGTAACAGAATTAAGGAAGAACTTGCTCTCTATCTCAACGTTAGAAGATAGAGGTTACAAAGTTTCATTTGTAGATGACCAGGTTCTTGTATGGCCTAAGGGATTGAGCATAGACTCAAAAGGAGTGATTGGTGTTCATGAGGGAGGATTATACAAATTATCTGGGTGTCCAACCCAAACATTGGTACATGAAAATATTAGTTCATGTGAGTTATGGCATTAAATATTTTATCACCTGCATTATAGGGCTTTTCCATCATTAAGGAGAATGGTTACAAGTATTCTAGAGCTCCAGGCAGAGAATGAGGGTGTTTGCAAGGGATGTAAACTTGGTAAGAATACCAAGAGACCATATATGAGCAATGATAGTAGATCCAAAGGGATATTGGATCTAGTGCATTCAGATGTATGAAAACCGATGTCAGTATCATATTTGGGTGGATTATTGTACTATGTGACATTCATTGATGATTTCTCCCAGAAGACTTGGATCTACTTCATGAATACCAAGGATGAATTATTCAGTAGGTTCAAGGAGTTCAAGGCTCAGGCAGAGAACTTTACGGGGAAGAAGATCAACATTTTAAGGTAAGATAATGGATGAGAGTATACTTCCAATGAATTCAATGATTTTTGCAAGGAAACATGGATCAAGAGGGAGTTGACATTTCCTTACAACCCTCAGCAGAATGGGGTTGCATAAAGGAAGAACTTGTCCATTGTGGAGGCCGTCAAGGAAATGATTCATGATCAGAATCTACCCATGTTCTTATGGGAAGAGGATTCCAACACAAAATTTTATATTTAGAACATAATTCCTCATTGGATATTGGGAGATAAGACTCCCGAGGAGGAATTCATAGGAGTGAAGCCACAGGTCATCCGTTTCAGGATCTTTGGTTGTCCAATATACATCCATGCGCCCAAGGAGAAGAGGGAGAAGTTAGAACCTTCTGAAAAAAAGGGTACTTTTGTGGGTTACAACGATACTTCGAATACCTACAGGATCTACATTCCAGGACTGTTGATTAATTGAGTTGGTTTTCATTGATGTCAACCCTTGAAGAAAGTTCAATAGCGAATTTCGGTAGCACAAAGGTTTGGATAATGGACCCAAGTTTGTTTGATGGATAATGGTATGATTTTTGATATATTTGTAGGTAAGACTATTCTAGATGGATAGTACATGTCATGCCATTTATGGTGGTATGTGGAACGTCACATTACTCCTCACTGTTAGAGAGTTATGGCCATGTGAATTTGGAGAACCCTCATGAGTCATCTAGAAGCCCCAAAAGGTCAAAGTAGTCAAAGTGTTTGCAAAAGAAATTATTGATATAAAGTTAATAGAGAACTCCCTAAAATAAGGAAATTGGGATGCTACATGAAAGTATAAATAAGAGGCAAGACTCTCTCATTTAATCACACTTGAACCTATTGAATATTATTGAATATCTATTTTGTGAAAGGTTATTTGGGAAAGTATTATTGATAGAGAAAAGTGCGGTAGGAAAAGTGCGATATAAAAAGTGCGGAAAAAAAAGTGCAGAAGGAAAAGTGCGACAGAAAAAGTGCGGCAGGAAAAATATGGCAGAAAAAGTGCGGTAGGAAAACTGTGGTAGAAAAAGTGTGGTAGAAAAAGTGCTACAGAAAAATCGTGGAAGAAAAAGTGCGACAGAAAAATCACGGTAGGAAAACTGTGGTAGAAAAAGTGCTACAGAAAAATCATGGAAGAAAAAGTGCGACAGAAAAATCACGGTAAAAAAAGTGTGGCAGAAAGATCACGGCAGAAAAAGTGCGGCAGATAAATTGCGGCAACAACACGGTTGGGGTCTATTTATGAGAGATATGACACATCTTGTTTGAGGAGCTAGGGGTTAGCTCTTGAGATGGTATTGGATGTTCAGTATTGCTGCATATATCAGATTTGTTGAGGGATACAATTGGTATTTTGTTGTTGGTATTTGGCATAT
>JASDQU010711699.1:10539-22725 GCA_032191745.1 Picea mariana
TTTGGAACTTCTAATTATGAAATCAACTAGGAATTTAGTAAGGTGTAAGTCATTTAAGAAGTCTAAGGAAATTTTGGGACACCGAGGAGCATTTTTAAGAAGGCTTTTAGGTGGATGAGGGAAATAGGAATATTTCATTAATTAATTAAATTGATTTTTGGGTGAAACTAGGGGATTGGGTGACATGTGTACGGGGGAGGTTTTTCAAAATTAATTAACTGAAAAAGTAATTTAATGAGAATTTGGGAAACTATTTACTTAAAAAATCTATAAAAATGATGGAGGAGGAGGATTATGGATCTCATATTTTTGTGTAACGTTACGCTGCTTAAATTTTACCTTGACTAAAATTTCTCTTATGGGAGTTGGGATAGCCAGCTTGGGTAACTAGTGGTAGTTCGATGTTGCGATGTGAGCTGGGTGTTGCATTCTCTGGTATTGTGTGCATGGCCTCCTTTTGTCTCGGGGAGATCAGGGGGGAAGAAGAGTACTCCTAGCATTTGTTGGGAGGTATAGGTGCGGTCACATCGGTCGGCAAGAGGGAGTTGGACAGAGCATGCACAGGACAATGACTCGGGGCTTTCACATTTGACTACGCTATGGTTGTGTATATTTTTATTGAATGGTAGTTTAAATATTTTTCCTACACCTTAAATAACTTACTTCTACTGTGTTAAAGTTTATGTTCTATTTACCGTAACACTATCCAGAGATTTCATCTTATCTTCAGCAAATTGTCTTGATGAGCCCAACATTTTATGATCAAAGAACTTAAATTCATCCCAACCTTATGCGCATTGTATTTTGAATTGATTTCCTATGGAGAAACCAACCTCTGATTGCAATGAATTCCCTTCATTTGCTTTTATTGATTAATATGAAGAAAATTTGTGTTTTTATCTTTCTCTCTTATCCATTAAGTTATTTGTCAGTTCCTGAGAAGTCGGCTAGGAGCCGAATCGACAATAGTCACTCTGGTGTTTAAAGACTTATACATTCAAGTTTCCTTGTTTCTTGTGCATGCATAGTAAGTGAAGGATAAATTTCACCCAACCATCTATCCCTTGCTTATCTCTGTATTTTTCTATTATGATTAATCTATAATCTTTGGGTATTCTTGTGAATGAGTATCTTTGCATCTTGATTGATTCATTGCCAAATGATTATTCTTTGTGAATTCTTGTGATTGAGTATATCTTCATTTTGATGATTCATATGTGATTGATTAAATCTCTGCGTTTTTGTTTGATTCATCTTTGATCAATTGATCTCTGGGTTTTCGAGATTGATAAATCACTGTGCTTGAATAATAAATATCTGCGTTTTCTGGATTGATAAATCTCTGCACCTAGCCAACCATTTACTTAAAGATCCATTTCCTTCCAAAATTTTGTATGGATTATGAAAATGATAAATATGAGTACAACATTGAAGCTACTAGAAGGCTTTCCAACCCCAATCTAGTATAACTATTCTTTTTCGTAGAAACTACTTCCATACATATTAATAATTTTGGTGGGTGTCCTCCTTTGGGGTTTAATGGAAAATTTTTGACTACAATCTAGACACGTGATTTTAAGACTCATAAATGGTTTTGTTATTTAGAAACGATTTTATTATTTAGAAGCGATTTTAGTATTCAGATGCGATTTTAAATATTCAAAAGCAAATTCAATATTTAGAGAACGATTTTAAGATATCAGATAAGTGATTTTAATATATCAGATAGACTTTAATATATCAGAGAGACAAACCATTACTAAACATGATACCTTCTCGATTAACCGGAATTGGTCCGAAATATCCTCACGCTACCATTACTAAAATTGACTAATTTATAAAATTACACAGGGATAATAACAAACGTCCAGCAATCGATTTATCAAGCTTAAAAAATTAGTGTTGTTATTTATTTTCCTCTCCGACCCTCTTGCTTCCCTTTCTTGTGAATCTTGACAATTTCCTATCTTTGCAATGCATTTAATATGTAACAGTTATCCATAATTGTCCGCATATGAAAATTTTCTTAAACTGACCTTGCTCATAAATGAAGAAGCTAGAAAAGACAACCATCCATTCACATATGGAAGTGACCTAGATGGTCATCAAAATCTTCTATTAACAATTGATTCGAAGTTCAAGGCGCACAAGCCATGTGTATAGGTACTGAGGAAAATCAAAGGAAAAATATTCATCCTTCTTTAATATCCAAAGAAACGATTTATCTTGGCGATATAGTACAATGATTTTATATTTATTGTATTACACAACAAATTCATTTATTTACTCTACGATTTCATAGATTTAAATGACAACATTATCAATTATTTACTTTGCAATTTAGATATATATATATACTACGAATTTAATACACACACACACACACACACACATATATATATATACTGCTAATTTAATATACAAAGAGATATACTTACTGTGAATTTAATGTACACAGAGATATATATATAGAATGAAATTATACATTGAATGACAAAGAGTTACACATTAATCGATAGCGAATTATAATGATCATTTGAAAGTGCATTATATTTGTTCCAGTTTTTAAGACAACGAATTGTATAGTCAGCGATTTATTTACATTGTTTATTAGACAGCGCATTATAATTGTTTCAGTTGTTAATACAACAAATTGTATTGTTTAAAGGACATTGAATTGTATTGTGTTTAATAGAGAACGATACCATTCAGAATATAGATAGTGACTTCATCTAATGTCTGAAGACAATGAATCCTTCATGAATGTGTGTATGGGTTCTTTAGTCTAATTGTGTGTAGATAATATTAAATTGTAGTAAGAATTTTATCATTGTGTGTGTGGGTTGTGGGTTCCTAATTTTATTTGTAGTAATAAATTTTATCATTGTGTGGGGGATTGTAATAAAAAAAAATTGGGAGAGGTGTTTTTCAATAAGAAACTGTATGTAATCAAGATGGAATTTTTAAATTATAAAAGTTCGTCATAAAGTTTAAAGTTGAGAAAGAATCTAGTATTTTTAAAGTAGTGTTTGAATTTTATTCTAATACTCCTTAGATGTTATTCTAGATATAATGATATATACCTCTTGTTTTAGATAAAAGAGCCTACCTCTATCTTTATTTTCCTTACATAGCTTGTTCCTTAAGTTGAACTGTAAGTGGTGGTTGGTCATAGTTGTTTCACCACACATGTCACCTTGAAGGAAACAAGAAATCCTTCGGTTATTTGCGCAATTTAATTTTGAGTGATGTCGCCTTGTGTTTGGTCGACTTGTCGATTGGGTGCTTGGGTATAGTCTTCATGTGTTTTGACAGTTAATTCGGTCTCCTAGCACATTGGATTTTTCTTGGGTTATTGGTATAGATATTTTGGGTTGTGCCCTGGGTTACCTTCACCCCTATCTCTTTGTGACGACATGATTCTTGATGCGGGGATCATTGCATGCCCTGATGTATAGATGTGAGTGATAACTTGGAAGAAGTCTTGTGCCTCCCGATGTCGGTGTTTGTCCATTGTAATTGATGTTATAATTTGGTTTTTTAATGTCGTATGCGATTGGTTTTGTGTGCCGTAGAGGTTTCTATTTACTGGTCTCCTAAGCCGAGGTGTCAGGTTGTTGATGTTGTTCTTTAGATTTTGAGCATTGTCTTTCTTGTGTTGGGCGAGTAGCCATTTTCATATATCTATTGATTATTGCATGTTTCATCCAGTTGCATGATGTGTTAGTATGATGGGTTGTTGTTGTCTATTTCCTGCATGTGTAAGTTGTGTTCGTTGTCAAGTCGTGTTGATTAATTATTGTCATTGATTTCCTTTCTGCTTAAAAAAAAATAATAAATTGCACTTGCTTTGTGTCACATGTAGTCGTAACGAATGGGGTTGTTACACAAATTGAGGAAACCTATCTGCAACAACTAATTGAATTCTTTTGAATCTACATAAAATTGTATAGAAAATCAGAGCCTCTTATTTCCCCTTTTCCAAGGACCCAGTCCTCTACCTCTATTGTTTCCTCTCCTACCATGACTTCTCCTACTGAAAAATCTCATTATAACACACATTCACAAATATCATAAATAAAGCATCATTAATCCATCATCTAAACCTTTTCAAAACAATAATTTAGACCTAGCTCTATACACCACAAAATATATGCAAGCAATCACTATGCATTTCATGTACTAGAGATAATAATAACTTAGAGCATGGACTTAGAAGGGTTCTTAGGATTCCATGATTAGGTTTATAATGAATGGAAAATGGTAAGTATGATAAGGGAAATGCAATATGGACTATTCATTTACCATAAATATCTCTACCAAATAATTACACTCACATGCACATCTTTGGGTATAGAACAAAGCAGACATCAAACCATCTAAACACCTCTTCAAAATAAAATAATTATGCTATGAGACACATGATACTATTTAAATCAAGCATGCAAACAAAACAAGTACTTGGGATAGTAAAAATGGATTGTAATGAATGAAAAATGTTAAGTATGGTAGGAATAAAAATGGACATGATTTCATTACAATTTTCTCCATCGATATTCACCTTTTATCACCCCAACAAGAAGAATTATAATAAGAATACAACCATAGTGTTCATTCCATAAATTTGTCTTCATTTCATTATCCTTTAGTCAAATTATTCATTAATAAAAATGTCTTACAATAGTTCGATTATTAYCCAAATTCATTTCCTATTTCTTCTCAGCAYTGGATGTAAAAATCCATGTAAGCAACACCCAAGATATCAACAAAGGCATCAAAACATCAATCAAACAAGCTCCTGTATATTAAAGTCTATTTCTCACTAAACAAATTTCATTCAAGTGCACCCAGGTTCCATTATATATATGAGATCTCCAAAACTAATATCGAAATAAGAATGTGAAAAGTGGTGAGAGCAGTGCGTAAAGCATGATATGCAACAAAAAATAATGTACAACACTATTTTTTCTGACTGTAATCGAATCCAGGGTAGAAAACCATTTTTATTTTCCACCAAATATCATTGCAACGAAAGGTTAATCGATTTGAAACTATATTGAAAAACCCCATTTCAAAATTTTGGTTGTGGGAAAGGTGTCATGAAGTGACATAGTTCAAACCCTTGTTCAATTGAAACATAATATTTATCATGGATACTCCCCAATTTTTTTTTAATTTTGTTGAGATCCCTTGCATAATAAGAAAATAAATGTTGTCCCTTTTAACTCCTTCTTATACATCACATAAAACTCGCATAATGACAACCAAGTCGACAAGGGTTGCAAGTGGCAACGAAACAAACCAACAACAAACCCTAAGTATGATGAGGGTTTTAACAATGTCGACTCATGACTCAAAATCAGTTAGGTTTGCGAGTAAAAACCAATGAGAAAACCTTTTCAAAATCAAATAAGTGCATGCATAAAGTCATATGAAACTTCCATCTAGGGAATAAAATATGCATAGTGTGCATGTAGCTACTAGAACGTGATACAAAATACCCAAATCCCATAAAAAATATACTTTCCTTTGAATACTTTATGGAAAACCACAAACCAATAAATTGACATGGTGAATGTGCTATCGACTATCAGTCAAAACTATCAACTAGAACATTGGATCTTCCATGCAAATGAATTACTAAAACTAGGAGCAAGATAACTTATTTTATTTTCTAGAAAGAAGAGAAAGAAAGAATCAAATGCGAGCACAACAAGTAGTCACAAATCCATACACAAACTATTTAGAAAAAACCACATTATATGATAGGGAAACAAAACCATTATACCTATTGTTGTGGGGGTTAAATGGTGTCTTTGAGTGGTTGTAGCAACTACAAGAGCGTAGCCTTCCTTCAAACCACTATTAAATTAATTGAATGCCAAAAATCAAGGTGGTAACTTGTAAAACAAGTTGGTTCATTTACTACTGGTCACGTCATGCTCAGGTGATGGCCAACATTAATCATCACTAAACCTAAGGAAAGATACATCAAAACAGCAAGCAACCAGTGGGTTCCAAGTATGCACCAGTACACAAAAACCACATCCCACCAATGCAACCACCTACCACATACCAATGTATACAATAACCAATATCCATTATATATCCAATATGCATTATATGGTCGATCCATAAGTAACATTCTCACATTCATTCAAACTTATTTCAAGCATTATCAATAAATCAAGGTCATGGACATTGATTTTGTGATGTTTGTATGGAATAAATGTTGAAGTGGGGCATATAATATGTATTGTAAATGTCATCCCATATGCGTTAATACTTTTAAGTTTTACCATATGTAAACMTTTGAATCACCACCTTTTATCAACAACTGTTATCATTGTCACACAGAACATATTCTTGCAACTTGTGTAATATGMATTGGATCATATACATAGTCAATGAACTATATAAGTGATTCATTGAGCATATATGTATATAAAACACCTTTTATATAACAAGCCACAAATATAAATTCATCAAGTGCATCAAGTAGTAGAGAGCCAATGARTCATGTGAATGCATTTACCAACAATGAACCCTTTTTACTATTTGAAGTCTTAAATCATCAACAACAACCATAACTCAAACTATTTTGATGATGATTTTATCCATCACTAATGTCATTAAATTTTTGAAAATAAATTCCMAAAGGATAATTTTTTAATCATCATTTGAAACCTSCATTGTTATCATTCATTTTCGCTAAAAATTAAAACCAATCTCATACCAAATAATCAATATGCAAMTCATTCATAATAATCCAAGGCAACCATCAATGAATATAGRACTAGGAAATTTCTTCTTCGAGGGACTCTTTTAAGTTACCTTCTTAGCGACATTATAGGGGGTCCCACTTATAACATTATTTAGTATGCATATATGTGTGTGTTTGTGTGTGTGTGTGTGTTTACTTTTGCAAAGGTTATGTGTTCCTTGCAATTCTTTGCAGGATGGTGACTTCATGATGATTTTAAGAGTCAACATGACTATCATTTTACAATCTTTGGCCATGCATCCAAAGTTTTTTCACTTGTAACATTCCATATCAGTAGTCAAGGATTCAAACCTGTTGTAGCTTATGTTCTGTGTGACACTAGGCCTTCTTTAATAATCGCTCAATGTATAAATTTCATAGTTGTTTCTCTTCCTATTATTTTCTCTGCAATTGACATCCTTATGTCCAAAATTATTACATGAATAAAATAGACCAAGAAATATAGTTTGATACCTAGGGGTTGTGGATCTTTGAGGATAAGTTACTATTATTAAACCTTCTTCTTCTTGAGTCCTTGTTTCTGGCTATCATTTATTCTAAAATTTGAATCTTTTTGGTGGAGGAGTGTCTTTGTGATCTTTGCTGTGGAGCTTCTTGTGTTCTTCTGTTTCATTGGAACCTCTCATTGTATCTGCATAACTTATTTTCTTTATTTTTTGATGTGTCATTTTGGAGCTTGAACATGTTTTTGTATGGGTGTATCCTAGTCCATAATTATAATAATGTGGCCTTTCATTGCTAATGATGTCATCCAAAACTTTAGAGTTGTTATGCATGTTTTTCTTTTGAAGGTATTCGTTTAGTGTGACAATCTCTACCTCGAGACACCCAATGATGATGTCTCTTTCTTCTAACTTCCCTTTGAGTGCTTCCTCAATCCTTTTATCTTATTTTATCTGAATCTTCATATTTGTGATCAATTGCTTTAATTCTTCATAGTTTGAATTATGAGTGTCTTCTTTCTTCTTGAGTTCTTCTTGGAGCTTCTTATTTTTCTTATTTTCCCTTTTTACAGCTTCAATGGTACTCATCAGTTCTTCCATGAGATCAAGTTCTTCTTCTTCGTACTCTTTTTCAAATTCTTCTTCACCGGAGCCTTCTTCATCATATTTTTCTACTGCCATAAATATTACTCTTTCTCTATCACTGTCCCTGGCTTCATATTTGTCTGATGAGGAGTTTTCTTCCTTGGTGGAAAGACTTTTCTTGAAGAATTTATTTTTGTATCTTTTTCCTTTATGTAGTTGTTTCTTGTTTTCTTCATCTTCTTCATTTCTTTTATTTTTCTTGTGGGGACATTAGTTGGCAAAATGACCAATWCCATCATAATTAAATCAAATTAATGGAATATTACCTTTGTACTTACCGATTCATGGTTTTAKCCTTCTGATGAAGTTGGTTACTTCTTTGKTGTCTTYTGTATCATTGTTCCTACTGGACTCTGACTTTRGCTCTTTCTTACGGACTGACTTTGATTGTTTCTTGTTACCTTTATTTTTTTTCGTAGATTATTTGAATGTCTCTTCCTTTGCAACCATATTTTCTTGTTTTGTYCTCATTTCATAAGTTGTGAGTATCCCATGTAGCTCCTCCATTGTCRTTGCATCTAGATCCACTCTTAATTCTAGGGCTAAGATATTTGAATCAAATATCATTGGTAGATATATCGATTCCATTTTAACAATGACCAATTCCTTTATCTCATATCCCAAGCCTTTTATGTTGTTTACTACCTCAATGATGCATAGAAGGTAAGTTGCTATGTTTTCATCTTCATTCAACTTTAATTGTTCAAACTTTGCTATGAAAATTTGAAGCTTGAATTCTTTAACCTTTTCATCTCCTTCGTAGACAGTATTTATTTTCAACAACATCTCTTTGGAAGATTCATAGCGAATAATTTTTGTAAATATTAATTCATATACACCATTTAGAATAACATTTTTGGCTCTTGAATTATTTTTTGCAAGTTTCTTTCCATCCTTGTATGTTGGAGGAGTAGTTGGCTCTTTGTATCCATCACCATTGATTTCCAAACTTCAAATATTTGTTCCTATATGTATGCATATATTTTCTTTCTCCATATTACATACTTTGCACCATTAAAATGTGGTACCCCAACTCTACCATGATCCACGATCTTCTTCCAGTTGTTAAATTGTTTCTTGAAGGACCTTCTCTAATACCAATCGTTGGATAACTAAGGGGGGGTTGAATCAGTAATAGATATTTTTAATACCTTTTAACCATAGTATATAAGTTTTTTTTTTCTTTATGATTAATTTACCAATATCATTCAATCATGTGAATCATAAATAAACCATGAACAATAATAAATCACAGACATACACAATACACCATTATTTTACATGGAAATAAAATATGGGATAAAACCACATAATGATTTTTATTTTATTTATTTAAGAATTACATTCATTGGAAGCACCAAATTCCTTTTTTTTTTCAACTACAACTGGAAGGAGGCTTTGACCCCCTGTTTTCAAGATAAAACCTAAGGAAATMTCCAACTCCCCAATTCTTTGGCTACAACTAGAAGGAGGATAAAAACCCCTTATGTTCTCCGAATACAAACAGAAGGTGGATACAACCACCTATCMTTGCCCCATCCCTCCACCCTGAAGTTAAATACCAAATATATGAGGAGACCATTGTCACACTGTCACTATGAGATATACCATTGTAAACCTATGCCAATTTGTACCAGTAATCTCTAATAAACATGTACCAATATCATGTGATCAATATGTACCTGCAACCTTACTGTACCAACAAAACAATAGGTACATGACCTATCTATGTTGCACCCCATGTATGTATGCTCCTTGTTTATAATTCATCATCTGTATTTATGCGACCTTTCTATATTGCATCTTGCATACACCTTATGAAAAATAGGATTATCACCTTTCTGACCTATGACCATTTGTTGTGTATGTCACATTAACCTACAACTTGTCACTGTGTCCAACATGTAACTTTTCACCATCCATACATCTTCATATATACCCTTTAACCAAATGCATCTATGTCTCTCTAGTCATGTCCCATACATGTGTATACAAACTTGATCAAGTGTAATAACTCTCACATAGACTAGACATAAAAAAATCATTGATGTCCAACCTCAGACAAGACAATTAAATTCACAACCAATTCAAAACCAAAATCCCTCATCTATTGAACAAGAAATACTAGATATGTCTTAACACTTGAACCAACAATATGTATCAAAAAATAGTACCAACATGTCAATGCTGTATTTCTATAGTTCTAGCTCATACCATAGGTTCCATTAAACCAAAAACCTCTTCAGGGAAAAACATCAAACTCCCATAATCATATCTCATGGAGACAACAACATCCAACTACACAAAGGAATATGGCATACCTTTTGAATCTGTAGATAGATATATTGTACATGGTCACCATAGACCTTCTCGGGAGCTTGCTTTCAGACTCTGACAATYWGGTACCTTCAACAACTCAAGATTTCATGGATTTYCCCAAACRTACACACCTTGTTATTCTACCAGTCTGCATACATACACACCCTTCTCAACTACAACCCACATACACCTCAAAAACTAGGGCTTTTTCAATATTTCTGCAATTMAAAAATGTTCACCGTCAACCCTTTGTTCTACCTCAAACTTTCATAACTTCATATGTGTCAATGAGTACCTGCAATAAAMGTTACATAATAACATATATTCAATGTTATCAATAGGTTCTAATAGGASACCCTTTCTCTCTTATTTATACTCTCCAAGTAKCTTCCTCAAGGGGTTACCTTCTAAGAAAATTAACCCAACTTCSTTCTTTTATGGATAACCCACTTCTAACCACTTGTCCACTTATAACTACTTTATCCTCAAATATTGAACTCTCCACTTTTAGTTGCAACTAATTTATTTTTAATTATTTTCTTATTGCAATAGATTAACTCATGATTATCTCCTAGTTTCACCCACTTTGACTAGTCAACTTCTTCTAGGGGTTTCTAGAATAATTTGACTTCTTTGACCTTCTAGGGGATTCTATTAAACTCATGAGAGTTCTCCAACTTCATAAGGAAATAACTCTCTAATCGTGAGGAATTATGTGACATTCCACATATCACCAGAAATGGCACAACATGTACTAACCATCTAGAATAGTCTTACCTACATGTTCACTAATATTCATGCCATACTGTCGGGGTACCTTAACCATACTGTCGGGGCTACATAAATTTGCTACCAGAATTTCTTCAAGGGTTGAAATTAATGAGAACCAACCCAATTAATCAAAAGAAAGAGGATCAATTGACATAAGTATATGAAATGAAGGTTTAGGTATAATGTATAGTGAAATAATCAACTCAACATTTATGAGATATAGAAAAATATTTGACTCAATGTTTATGAGATCTACTGAAAGACTCAACTCAAATGAAGGGGGGGGTGGGTCTGTTTCATTTTTTAATGAGCTTAACATGGAAAGGGAATTGTGCTCGGTTGTCCTCCAACTATCTCCTAATGCATTCACCATTTTTTCCTTTGGTAAAGTTCCCCCTACGGAAAGGTGACAACCCTCTTTGCATCAATACCCCTTCTTTGATGCAAAGACAAAAGAAAACAAATGGAAACTAACTTCCCTTTAGACGGACTTCAACAATAAGAGTAAGAGGAAAGAGATGGAAAACCTTTTTATGATGGTTTTCCCCATTTTTACAGCCATTAATATAAAGACTCTCAGTTTTTTATAAAAAGACACTCATTAATATATTCATCACACCAAGACTCTCAGTTGCAACCATCTACACAGACTCCTTCGGTGCACTTCAAGCATGCCCGAAACGACATACTTGGAATCTCTTCATTTCCATAAAATTCACAGATTTCAGTTTTTCCTCACACATACCTGCAACGTCCCTACTTTTTTAGACTTCCCTAAGATCATCCTAAGAGACTATGACCCAAATATTTCCACCTTATCCTCCTCATAGCAACATAACTTATATAAAAAAATTAAGTTATTTCATTTTTACAGCCTTTGACCCAAATATTTCATTCATAAAATTTAAGTTATATAAAAAATTTATTAAGTATTCCAAAAATAATTACTAAGTCAAAGGAAAAACATTATAGCATTTCCAAGTATTGAAGTAAATATAATTGTGATTATAAAGGAACAGTTCTTTGAACCTTATAAAAATTGAACACCAGTATGTTATGCTCCATACAAAATTATAGAATAGTAAGGTGACAATGAACATAAGCTAAATGCCTAAATTTACCTATGTTTTGACGTAATAATTGATATCATTTTAAAAATATTATTATGCCCCTCTTATGGAGAACCTTGCAAGGCCTTCGGCTAGATTAGCGCAGAGACCTTCA
>JASDQU010711700.1:12290-23663 GCA_032191745.1 Picea mariana
TGAGTTTTACTTTGGTTCTTTACCTAGAGTGCATGGATATCTTCCACGTCTCCCTTAGATATGACGGCTATAAATCACTTCAATTCTTTAACTGTGTCTCACAGATCTATGCCACGTCCTTTATGAACTCTAATGGCTCGAATTCACTTCGACTAATCTGACGTCTCAACTTTACTTTGATTGATCTCATGGTTCAGATCCTCTTCACTAATCGGACAGTTGAGATTCACTTTGGATCTTCGAAGCTTCAGACTTCAGAAATATCAAATCTCAAGCCTTCTCCCTCCTGATCTCATGATATGTGACGACTCATATTCACTTGGACGATCCAACACTTGAGGTTCACTTCGGGAGATCTGACGATTCAGATCTATTTCGACTAATCGACGATCGATATTTCACTTCGGGTTTCTGGCACATCAGGCTTCAGAAATATCAATCCTCAAACCTTGATGAGTTCTCTGTCCTATGTGTGTGAAGTGTTAAAGATCGTGCACTTTGTTCTGATCAAACAATTTTTAATCTCTTGCACTACGATCCAACGACCACTGTCACTCCTCTTCCTGAGCTTCTGATCTCTTCTAACTTAAAAAGTTTTATAAGTCTCCAAAGGATTCAACCTTTGCGTCACCTGCGAGTCCGACTGTTGGAACTCGACTACACTTCTAAAAAATTTTATCCCTCCTGAGCTTGGCCTTGTGAAGACTTCAACTTCCTGTGCACTCCTTGCATTTCTAGGATTTCAATAACTCAGATACAAAGGATTTCTCGAAGAGAAATTCCTCTCACTCTCCTGGTGTTCTCCTTTTTCTCGGTGCACACCATGCAACTGGTTATTATGCAAGGTTTTAATTCTTGCAAATGACTATGCACTCCTTGCCGAAGTCACTTTGCACTCCATTGAAAGGGAAAATTTTGTGCTATCTCTTCTGAGATTCAGAACCGAAATAGGTCCCATCAATGCAATCCTTTCATTTTGTGTGCACACCTTGCACCGATTTCAATAAAATAGAAACAAGTAAAACTTATCCTAACATTCACAGTTCCATACATTCATTTACAGAAACAACAACAACAGGAAATTTGCAAGCAATAACAATATCCACACACATTGGATAAATTTTCCTCTGTTGTATTCATTCAAAATAAAAATGGTTATAGCTACAATGAAAGAAACAAATACAAACTCAGAAATATCCTACTAACTTGCATCTAGCCTCATTTCGGCATACAAAACCTCTATTCGCTCAAAGGGTTCTTAGGGCTCCCCCCGACAACTTGTCTACTCCAAAACCTGACGTAATGGACATCTTAGTCCAGTCACATTCCAGAGAAGGAGTGGAAACTCCCACTTCACTCATAATCATTCAAGCATGCTTCATAATATTTTTTGGCACTGAGTTTAGGTGTGATTCAAAATATCTCTTGGTGCTGAGTTCAGGCATGCTTCAAAATATTCGTCATAACTACCAATGTTGAGATTTTGAAAAGATTCCCAGGCACTGAGTGGTCCTACTCTATGTGCTTGCTAACGATACTCCTACATTATACTTCCCTTGACAAAAATTCATGTAATCCTTTCTATGAGGTCCTGCATCGAATTTGCATGCATCCGGATATTAGCTTCATTTTCCCAACTGGCATCTTCTATTGGGTTTCCCTTCCACTTGACCAGATATTCAAAATAGGTCTTCCTCCTGGTCTTTTTGCCAATCCTCTGATCAATGATCTTCTCCATCTATGGTTTTTCTGCTATTGGCATTTGTTTCTCCCACTGAATATTCTCTTGATATTCATATCCCTTTGTGTCATCTTTCCTGTAAGAATACAGGTCTAAAACATTGAATATAGGTGGTATGCCCACATCATCTGGAAACTCAATCTCATAGGAGTTTTCATCAAACTTCTTCAAGATCTTACATGGTCTTATCTTCTTCATTTTTAACTTGTTATATGTTCCCCTAGAGAGCCTTTATTTCATGAGATGTGCCAGAACCTGATCTCCTACTTCAAATTGAATTTATCTGTGATGTTGATAAGCTCTATGCTTGTACTCTTGGTTAGAACTCTGCAACTATCCTTTGATTTGGCTATGGAGCTTCTACATTTCTGCAGCCAAATCGTCTGCTCAAATGCTCATTATGTCACTCTATTTCAAGTCTCTCAACTCAGATACTCCCCTGGGTTGCATTTCATACAATATTTGGAATGGGTTTTTTCCAGTGCTCCTGTTTGGTGAGTCATTGTATGGAAATTCTCCTTGTGGCAAAATCTGATGCCACTAATTATGATGGTCAGTGACCAAACTCCTCAATATGATTCCCAAATTTATGTTTACTACCTCAGTCTATCCATCTATCTGAGGGTGATAAGCTGAGCTGCAGGACAAATCCGTCCCCAACTTCTTCCACAGCGTTATCCAAAAATGACCAACAAATTTTGTGTCTCTGTCCGAGACAATGCTTCTGGGGAGGCCGTGAAGTCTCACAACTTCCTTGAAAAACAGAATTGTAACATGTGTTGCAACACTGGTCTTCTGGCATGGGATAAAGTGTGCCATCTTTGAAAATATATCCACCACCAAAAATATGGAATCAAATCCTCTTTGCATTCATGGCATTCCCAACACAAAATCCATGCTTGCTACATCCCAAGGACTCTCTGATATTGGAAATGGTTGATACAATCCAGTGTTCTATCTTTTTCCTTTTGCATGTTGGCAGATTCTACATATGCTCACAAACTTTATCACTTTTTTTCTCATACCTATCCAATAGTATGAACTGCTCAACTGTGCAAATTTTTTATCATGGCCGAAATGTCCAGCCAATCCTCCACTATGCTTTTCCTTCAAAAGGTTATTCCTCATTGAACATTTTTCTATGCACAACTAATTTCCCTTGAATAACAATCCCTCTTGAATCATGTACTCTATCCAATGGCTTCTGTCTCTCAGCACAGGATTTTCACATGCTTCATATGATTCCTTGAAATCTGTATCATCACAATACATGTCCTTAAGGTGTTCAAACCCCAAGGTCTTCACCTGAAATACTTGCAGAATCAAGCATCTCCTCCTTAATGCATCAAAAACTTTGTTATCATTCCCAACAATATGTTTTATGACAAAAGTAAAATTCTTCATAAACGCAACCCATTTTGCATGCCTCTGATTCAATTTTTCCTGTCCTATTATAAATTGTAAAGCCTGATTATCGCTATACAAGAAAATTTCCTGTGGGACAAGGCAGTGTCTCCACTTCTTCAAGGCTTGAATTATGGCATAAAACTCCTTATCATACATGGAGTATTTTCTCTTGGTCTCATTCATATTTTCACTGAAATAGGCAACAAGTCTATTATCCTGGCTAAAAATTGCTCCAATTGCAGCTCCACATGCATCACATCTCACCTAAAATGTCTTTTCAAAATTTGGCAAGACCAGAATTGGTCATTCTGTTACTTTCTCCTTCAGTATATTTAAGCTCTTCTCGACCTCCTTTGTCCATTTAAAAGACTTGTGCTTATTCTTCACTGTATCCATCATTGGTGCACAAATTCCATTGAAGTCTCTAATGAACTTCCTATAGAGGCTTTCTAATCCATGGAAGATCCTTATCTCAAACATACTTCTTGGTGATGACCATTATTTGATTGCTTTCACCTTATATGGATCCATCTTCAATTCATTTGAAGAGATCAAAAAACCCGAATAAATGAGTTGTGTATTCATAAAAGGGGACTTCTTCAGATTTATCAACAACTTCTCCTGTTGTAGTCTCCTCATCACTAGTGTGAGGTGCCTCAAATACTCCTCTCTAGTCCTGCTAAATATGAGTATATCATCCAGATATACAGCCGCAAATTTGCCAATGAAATCTTTCAGTATTTCATTCATCAACCTCATAAAAGTACTCGGGGCATTTGTTAAGACAAATGGCATAACAAGCCACTCATACAAACCTTCATTTGTATTAAAGGTTGTCTTCCACTCATCATCTTCTCTCATTCTAATATGGTGATATCCACTTTTCAAATCTATTTTAGAAAATAAATTCGGTCCACTTAAACAGTCCATTAAATAATCCATTCTTGGTAAAGGAAATCTATACCTGATGGTGATATTGTTAATGTCTCTCAAGTCTCTACACATTATCCATCCTTCTTTGGACTCAACATAGTTGGTACTGTGCACGGACTCAATCTCTTTTTGACCAAACCCTTGTCTAACAATTCCTGGACTTGGTTCTTCACTTCCTCATTCTCTCAAGGTGTCAATTTGTATGCTTCTTTGTTTGGCAAACTTTCTCCTGGTATCAGGTCAATATGGTGGTTGATACTTCTGACGGGTGGTAATGAGTTAGGTAGCTCATCCACCACTATGTTAGCAAAATTATCCAGCAATTCCTGAACTTCTTCAAGCAAATCATCCATCGAAGTAATTGTACGGATAAATTTGGGTTTCCTCACCACAAAAAATTGCATCTCTTGTTCTTTCTTGATTTCTTTCAGGAGTTCCTTCCCACTCATGAGAAGTATGCTTGTGTAGTCTTCCTCTTTCACCTTCTTCTCCTCTATTGGAAGTAACATGTGTGTTCTACCATTCTTCTCTAAGGTGCATGTATTCTTTTTCCAATCATGAATGACATTCCTTTCAAACTACCATGGTATTCCCAAAAAAATATGCAATACATCCATGGGAATCACATCACTTAGAATTTCATCTCTATATCCTCCTATCTAAAGTTAAACCAAGAATTGTTTAGTAACCATTACCTGGTGTCCTTTCTTCAACCATGAGACATAGCATGGCTTTGGATGTGCAGTTGTCTCCAGCTCCAATTTCTCCACCATCTTCATGGATACTAGGTTGTCAGTGCTCCCATTGTCAATTATCACCTTACATACTATGTCTTTAGTTTTGCAAGTTGTTCTGAAGAGACTGTTCCTCTACACTGAATTTTCAACCTCTACCTCTAGTTTTAAAAAAACTTTCCTCAATATCAAGGATCTTCCATCCTCTACTCCTTCTTCTTTAGCATCCCTTCTCTATGCTTCTGAAATGTGAGCTTCGCCTCCTCCTTCTTTATTTTTTTCGGGACATTCCCAAGACATGTGTCTTGTCTTTCCACAGGCATAGAATATTACTTCTCCTCCTATGCTTCTTCGTCTTCCTCTAGAAGAACTTCTTCCACCACCCTTCCTTCCTCAATAACTTCCTCCCCTTTCTGAGTGACTGTGCAATTTCTCAGTCTTGTCCTTAGACTTATGTGCCTTGTCATGGGTAACTCCCTTGCCTTTGTTTGGGGTGGGGATTTTACCTCTTCCTCGTTGGATTTGTTTTTGGTCCAACTTCTTCTCTACCTTCAGTGCAAACTGATAAGAATTCTCCACTGTCCTTACTAACATCATGCTGAGCTCATCTCGGATTTCATATCTTAGACCATTTATATATTTGAAAATTTTTTTCTTCATATTTCTCCTTTTGTCCAGTTTTGATGTTTAGTCTATAGAACTCCTCTGTGTACTCCTTAATTTTCATACCTTTATGTCTCAGGTTCTGTAACTTCCTGAATAGATCGATCTGGTAATCTTTGGGCATGAACATATGCTTAATCTTGGCTACCATTCTGTCCCAATTATGTATATTATGTTTTCCTTTGCTTCTCCTCTCAGCTTGTAGTTCATCCCACCACATTGATGTATGCCCTTTTAGCCTCGTGACAACCTATTTCAATTTTTTCTCTTCATCAACATATTCATAGTCAAAATGTTTGCCCATGGATATCACCCAATCCAATAGCTCTTCAACATATAAATTTCCTTCATACATTGGGACCTCTATCTTGGCTCTTCCTCCCAATCTAGAAACTTATCTGAGCAAGTATTCTTCGGCAACATCCTTTCCTGCAGCTTCTTCAGCTTCTACTTCTTCATTCTCTGTATCGCTGATGTCTCCAGCATGAGGTTCTCTCCTCTTATCTACCTCCATCACCTCTAATATTGCATGAAGTTCTTGTATCTCCCTTTCTACAACCTGGTTGGATAAAGGTGGTTCCACTCATCTCCTCGGTGAAATTGTGTTGACTGTCTATCAAACATAGAGTACAACTTCAAGTTCTTTTGTCTCTCCTCCTTTGACTGTTGTCTGCAAGAAAAAATTTAGCTTTGATACCACTTGATGCAGACCCCCTTCTCTCCGAAGGGCTTTCCGACGTCCTAGTCAGGATCTTCGATTCTGGATTCAGGTGACTCTCTGAAACCTTATTGGCCTCATTATATGTTAAACACTAGTCCCCTCGGCTCCCTACGCAGGCTTCACGACACCCACGCCATTCCCTTTCATGATCTATGAAAATATCAGAGTATCAAGCATTAGCGCCTTTTCTCTCAGCCCCTCCTCCGATGTGACCTAGGGAGATGACCACGCGATTACGAGCGCGACCACAAGTAGTTTCAATTCAAACTACTTTTGAGCTCACAATTCTCCTCGAGGCTCCACATGTCTTCCTGGAGAAACCATGGTATGGATTGTGGCCCGCCGTTGAGTTTTTAAAGATTGCTCAAATCATGTCCTCGAAATGTGAGATAACTATCAATCTCATGATTTTGATAGTGATTCCAGATGGATGACTGAGATCTATTCCTTGGAATCAATGGTCCGGATCTCCCTCTCCTCGATCAATGACTGTGTTCGATTCAAAATTCCAGACTTTAGAATTCTCGAGTCTCAAACCTTGGTTTCCTTTACAGAGCAACATTTCAGAGCAGAAGATATGCTGACACATGTCCCCTTCAATCAACAGATGTGATCATTACGGGTCTCTGGACCTTGGGGTTTTGAAATATCAACCCTATTTTCTTCTGTATCCCAATTTTCTAGAGCAGGTGATCTGTCGACACCTATCCTCACAATCAATGATCCCACCTTCACTTCAAGTGTTTGACCTTTCAACTTAGATCAATAGTCATGTGGTCCCCTCTCTATCAATGATCGATATCCCCTTTGGGTTTTGGACTTCGAAGGTTTCAAATCTCAAACTTTCCCTTTCTCCAGTGATTTTATCCTAAGTCTATAATCCATTGATGCATGTCCACATCAGATCAACGAATCAGGTTTACTGTGCATCTCTACACATGTCCACCTCACATCCACCCAGAGTGCATGGATCTCTTCCATGTATCCCTTAGATCTAATGGCTATAAATATCTTTGGGTATTTAACCAAAGCTCATAGATATGTGCCACATCCCTTCTGAACTCCGATGGCTCGAAATCACTTCAAGTGATCTGACGTCTCAACTTTACTTCGAGTGATCTGAAGGTTCAGATCTGCTTCACTAATTGGATGATTGATATTCACTTCGGATATATGGAGCTTCGAACTTTGGAAATATCAACTCTCAAAACTCTCCCCTCCTGAGCTCATGATATCTGATGGCTCAGTTTGGCTTGGACGATCCAACGCTTGAGGTTCATTTCAGGTGATTTGATGGTTCAGATCTATTTCAACTGATCAACGGTCGAGATTCCACTTCAGGTTTTAGACTCTTCTAGCTTTGGAAATATCAAGTCTCAAAACTTGATGATTTCCCTCTCCTGTGTGCGTGAAGCGTTAAATCTCATGCAATTTATTTTATCAGACGATTATTGATCTCTTGCATTGCGATCCAATGACCACTATCGCTCCTCCTCCTGATCTTCTAATCTCTTTTAACTTAGATATTTTTCTAAGTCTCCAAAGGATTCAACCTTTGCTCCACCTGCGGGTCCAAATCTTGGAACTTGACTACACTTCTAAAAAGTGTTATCCCTCCTGATCTTGGCCTTGTGAAGACTTCAACTTCCTACACAATCCTTGCATTTCAGGGATTTCGATAACTCAGATCCGAAGGATTTCTCAAAGAGAAATTCCTCTCACCCTCCTAGTGTTCTCCTTTTGCTCGGTGCACACCTTGCAACCGGTTATTAAACAAGGTTTGAATTCTTGTGGACGACTGTGAACTCCTTGCAGCAATCACTTTGGACTCCTTGCAAAGGGAAAGTTTTGTGCTATCTCTTCTGAGCTTCAGAAATGAAATAGGTCACATCAACACACTCCTTGCATTTTGTGTGCACACCTTGTACCGATTTCAACATAAGAGAAACAATTGAAACTTATCCTAACATTCAGAGTTCCATACATTCATTTACATAAACAAAAACAACAAGAAATTTCCAAGCAATAACAGCATCCACACACATTGGATCAATTTTCCTCTGTTGTATTCATTCAAAATAAAAATGGTTACAGCTACAATCAAAACAACAACTACAAACTCAGGAATATCCTACTCACTTGCAGCTAGCCTCATTTGGGCGTACAAAATCTATATTTATCTCAGAGGGTTCTTAGGATTTCCCCCAACTACTTGTCTACTCCAAAACATAACATAATGAATATCTTAGTCCAGTCGCATTCCAGAGAAGGAGTGGAAACTCCCACTTCACTTGCAATCGTTCAAGCATGCTTTAGAATATTTTTCGATGCTGAGTTCAGGCATGCTTCAAAATATCTCCTGACGTTGAGTTCAGGTGTGCTTCAAAATATTTTCCGTTACTTCCAGTGTTGAGATTCCAAAAAGATTCCCAGGTGTTGAGTGGTCCTGCTCCACATGCTCTCTAACGATGCTCTTGCATCAATTTATCCACAAGAATGTAAAATAAAAACACAATAAACATTTAAATAAGCATATTAATAACAATAAATAAGACATGGAACTTGGGAAAACAACACGTTGAAGATGCTTTTCCTTCCAACCTTAGACTAGAGTCTTTTTCAACCTCTCTCAACTCGAGCTAAGTTCATAATCCAAGGGGTTGCCTACATGGCCTCTTACAGAATTATGAGCTCCAACTTGTTCTGTGTAATTTTTGTAAATTCATTGTGTCAAGTTGATTTGTGTGTATGCTTTCTCAAGCTATAAAATATGTCTCTTAGGAATTAAATCCCATTCTCTTGTCATGACTTATTTTATTTTTCCTAGGACTTGTGACACTTGTCTTGAGCCACCTGCTCACTCACCACCTGTCAGATTCAATTTTACACATGTTCATAGATTCTCCTATAAATATGGAATGTGTATTATTGAATTTGAGTTAACTCCATAGATTTTGTCATTTTTTTGCCACTTGGGAAATCCCTTTGGATTCCTAACTCCCTGTAATGTACCCAAAATTTTGCAATAAATGATTTATTTTTTTTTATTTGGGATGAGGGAAACTCCGGTTTACTGTCAATTAAAAAATTATCATGACACATGAATCTATCTCCTTAAAAATATTAACTTACTTACGTAAACATATAAGTTAACTTCACTCATGAAAATTCCATCCTAACTAGAATGAATAAAAATTGAATCAAAACTTACCACTACACCCTATGGGTTGTTCATAGCCTATATTACTACAGGATATGCAGAATAAATCCTAACCCTCAATGTCATGGGATCACCCTTGAGGGATTATGTTTTTGTAGTAAACATAAGGTTTCTTCCTACCTAAATCCATTATTGATTCTACCACAAGGAAACCCACATGAAACGAGGTTTTTAAGGTACTTGGTGTAAACACGTGAGGGTAAATACAAGCACGTGCTAACCAATAGTTTGACATTACAGAACCAGTTCGGACATATGGTACCTCACTAACTGATGGTATTACCAACCATACACCAGAACTAACTTTGTATCCATCTGAAATATATTATACAACAAAGTAACATCTTAAAGGGGTGCATTAAAATTAATAAGGTGGTTGTTAGGCACAACTATCCCTTGGTCGTTAGGTCTGTCAGCATTTAAGTTTTCGCAGACCCTTCTTAATGAAGAATATCTACCGAATACTCCGAGTCCTTCCACTCCAGAAAATCAACCAATGTTGTTCCTCCAAATCACCGAGTTCACATGGAAAGGGTTAAGGGTTTACCCTTTCACCTTTTTCCATGCAGGAAAGGCTCGAGGCACCATCACTTCCTGTAGTCAACCAATTTTTGTCTCCTATGCAATGTTTCTCCTCTGTTGTGATATTCTTCATGATTTTCTAGCTTCATGGTGTTGTAATTTGTGTGTGGATGGAAGCAGCAAGGAATCAATGGTTATTTTATGCAGAGGTGAGAGTTTTGCATGCTATGTATACTGTATTGACAAAAATCTTTGGTGAAAAGAATTCTTTGTTTTGAAACCACATTCTATTATGAGTCTGTGTCTGCATTTTTATTAGTTATTGTATAATATTTTATTCCCTCATTGGTACTGCTTACCCCTTTTATATTTCGTCAACCCAGATTGAGTTCGAAGAGGTTCTGGTATTGTAATTTATTCCTCTCTAAAAGTTTGAAAGGGCTTGTCATGTGTATTTCCAATTTTAGAACTCTTGTGTCCAGGGTTCCCTTGTATTTTGATTATATATATATATTGGGACCCTTTATCATTTTCACTTGGAGTTAAACCAGGTTAAATGGTAACTTTGTCGGGCCTTGAGTGTTTACATATAGTTTCTCCCTTATCTATAGTAGATTCCAAGTCTAAATCCCACCTGGTAAAGAAGTTATAACCAAGTCCATTGGATAATTTTATGGTGTTCTCCAGTTGTTTTCAAGACATAACCCTCATTCGTTGGTTGTTGTTAGAAAATTTTCTATAGTGATGGTGGTTTCCATTATGGAGCTGCATTTTGGAACATTATGTCCAATTATACAGAGGGGTTAATGCATAATGTTTCTTTAAATATTAGAATCCTACCCTATAAGTATTCGTTGGTTATTTTAAATTCTCAACTCAGAATCCTGACCCTGTATAAAAGTAACCATGCCTTTGTTAAAACTTGATACTATCTTGAAAATCCTTCTCTGGTAAAACTATTCATCTAAATCAAAACTCGTATGTGAATACAGGTATTCTTTTCATTAGCATTCCCATGAGACTGGAACAGAATCACATATCTTATATTAAAGGGTCCTTTCTTTTATTCTTTGTTGTACCATACCTGCAATATTTCATAACAACCTCATGTTGTGTGCATGAAGAAAATGTTTTTTCAGGGGTTTTTGAGTGTGTTACAATTTTCACAGACTAAAAATGTGTTTCATCAAAATCAAGAAAGTACCCATATCACCTTCCTTTGCGTCTCTGTAAATACTTCTCGATTTAATACATTTATTATGATAATTAATTACCTCTGTCGAAATCATTATTTGTAAGATTACTTCTTTGTAAGAATTAATTGATATTTATATTCCAAAGTGAATTTTCATTAAAGTAATAAGATAAGTTCTCTGTCACTAGCTAACTTTGATTTGGTCTAATTCATTTTAGTAGAATCGCTTCATCATTT